>CM034531.1:14694199-14774199 GCA_020002185.1 Paraescarpia echinospica
GATATGTCACGAGACTACGGATGGCACATCAGAATAGACGTGTTATCGCGTGAGATCCCTCAAAAGGAAGAAAAGCAAAGCAAATAGACGGGTTATCGATTGAGATCCCTCAAAAGGAAGCAAAGCAAAGCAAATAGACGGGTTATCGATTGAGATCCCTCAAAAGGAAGCAAAGCAAAGCAAATAGACGGGTTATCGATTGAGATCCCTCAAAAGGAAGCAAAGCAAAGCAAAGCAAATAGACGGGTTATCGAACCGGCGCCTACTTCGACATCTGTGTCTCTGGCCCCAGCAACAAGCTCGACATTCTCGTCTCCATCTCAGGCGCCTACTACGACACATGTACCTCTAGCCCCAGCAACAAACTCGACATTCCCGTCTCCATCTCAGGTGACCATGGAGTATACAAAGAAGATGGCGTTGGTCGATCCCCGTGTTTTGGAAAACATTCAACCACAGCGTCCTTAATAGCGGAAGCGTAGAGGCCGCCATGTCAGGTCGCCATGACATTCAAATAACTTCCGGTACTACGTTACTTCCGGCGTAGCGTCCCTAGTAGAGGCCGCCATGACAGTCAAGTGACTTCCAGTACCACGTCACTTCCGGCGTAGAGACCCCTAGTGGATAATCGGAGTACTACGTCACATACTGCCATAGCAAGTGAATTTGAAAACTGCTATGATCGAAAACGACTATGTCAATAACATGTAAGGACAACCACCTGACAGGACTTCATTCAAAGAGGTCACCATCATGGTTTCCGACGCCACTCAACGGACACCAATGTAATTAGTCAGAGTATTTCCATCTACCGGCCATGATAGGTCTCTATTCGTTGACACACTTCCGGAAATATCGGAAGCGTAGAGTCCGCCATGACAGTCAAGTAACTTCCGGTGCGACGTCACTTCCGACGTAGCGTCCCTAGTAGAGGCTGCCATGACAGTCAAGTAACTTCCGGTACGACGGCACTTCCGTCGTAGCGCCCCTAGCGGATAATCGGAGTACTACGTCACATGGTGGCACCATCTAGCGGTTAAAAATATCTAATTAGGTTAGCTAGAGAAAAAAAGTTGGGGTTAACCTCGCGAAAATTTTGTCTTTTTTTTCCCTCTGGGACAAAAACATAAAATTTTCAGAAAATTTATACAACCACTTTGGTGGTTGTAAAAAATTTCGCGAGGTTAACCCCAACTTGGTTGACTCTTGCGTTATACTTTGCGATGAAGATGTAGTTAGAACGATTGCCGATGTGGATGAGGAAGATGTAGTTATTTTCGTTGGTGTGGCGGTAGTGAACACGTGTTGACGTTGGTGCTGTAAATGTTGTTATAGGTGTAGTCGTAGATGTTGTTTCCGATGTGGCCACAATTGTTGTTTCTGGTGCGGTTGATACTGTTTGTGTAGAAGTGGACGCAGTTGTTGGTGGGGTTTTAGTAGTTGTCTTAGGTGTCGTTACTCTCGTCATTGTAGGTGTTGTTGGTGTAAATGTAAACGTTCTGGTAGTCAGTAGTGTTGTTGTTATCTCTGCTGCAATTGGTGTTGCAGATGTGGTATTTGGCGGTGTTGTTGTGATATTTTTTGTTACTGTTGCTATGGAAGTCGGCACTTGCATTGTGGAAGTAGATGTTGACGTTATGGCAGAAGATGTTGTCGCCGTGAAAGCAGGTGTTTTTGTTGTTGTTGTTTTTGTTGTTGTTGTTGTTGATGATGACAGTGGTGATGACATAGGAGGTGTTGTTGCTGTTATGATTGTTGTTGACGTGGCAGGTATTACAGATATTGTGGTGAAAAGTGTTGTGTTTGTGACATTAGGTGTTGTATATACGGTGGTAGGTGTTATTGTTGCGATAGTAAGAAGTGTTGCTGTGGTAGGTGTTGTGGTTGTTCTTATCTTACTGTTGTGGCGGTGGGCGATGTGGTTGTGGTTGTAGGCGTCATTATGATAGATGGTGTCATTGTTATGGTAGGAGTTGCGGTTGTTGCTGTCGGGGTGATAGACTTTGTGGTTGTGGTGGTAGATGTTGTGGTTGTGGTGGTAGGTGTTGTTGTTGTGGTGGTAGGTGTTTTGGTTGTGATGGTAGGTGTTGTTGTTGTGGTGGTAGGGGTTGTGGTTGTGGTAGTAGGTGTTGTGGTTGTGGTGGTAGGTGTTGTGGTTGTGGTGGTAGGTGTTGTGGTTGTGGTAGTAGGATGTGCGGTTGTGGTGGTACGTGTTTTGGTTGTGGTGGTAGGTGTTGTGGTTGTGGTGGTAGGCATTGTGGTTGTGGTGGTAGACGTTGTGGTTTTTGTGGTAAGTGTTGAGGTTGTGGTGGTAGGTATTGTGGTTGTGGTGGTAGGCGTTGTGGTTGTGATTGTTGGTGTTGTGGTTGTGGTGGTAGGTGTTGCGGTTGTGATGTTAGGCGTTGTGGTTGTGGTGGTAGCAGTTGTGTTTGTGGTGGTAGGTGTTATGGTTGTAATTGTAGGTGTTGTTGTTGTAGGTGTGGTGGTTGTGATAGTAGGTGTGGTGGTAGGTGTTGTGGTTGTGATAGTCGATATTGTCGTTGTAGTAGTTCAGAATGTCGGACTGCAGCAAGTCCCGCCTCCAATACACACACATACGGTGCGCGTGACATTTCCCTTCAAATTGGTCGCTTTGCACGTGTACAGTCCGATTCGACGACGGCGCGGCGACGCTGGTCACCTCGCCAGACGGCGCTACCCACAAGACTTCCGGGGCGGGTCTGATATGGCCGTGCAGAACAGGAAGTTTTTTGGCGAGCAGCGGTCCTGGTGCTAGATCAATGTACTGAATCAGGTTATCACTAAAGTCTAGAGTATGGAGGCCGATATCGACGTACGGCTGCAGGTCTTCGACGCGCATTGACCTGAGTCTGTTATAGCCGACGAGGAGCTCCTTGAGGCGTGGCAAAGTCTTCGTTACACCTGTCGGAAGACGAGTCAGTTTGTTAAATCCGAGTATATTCGGTGAACCCCAGAATGCTTCTCCTGTGACGTTCGTTAGATTGTTATTGGACAGATCGAGTTCCTTCAAGCCGGAGAATGTAGACAGCAACTCCGACTGAAGTTCGTTGATGGACGCGAGTTTAAGCGTGAACTTGGAGACATATCCCAGGCGAGAGTAGCGACGGAAGTCGAGCGAGGAGGGCGGCAATTTTTTCTCGCTGAGGTCTAGTTCCTCCACAGTGACGTATTCGAGGAAGGAAAGGTCACTGGATAGACTCTTTCTCAGTAAAAGGTTGGTCAGGCGAAGTCCAGAGAAAACCATTTTATTGATCTCGAGAGGGTTTTCGTCTAACGTGAACTTCTTCAGCGTGGACCTCATTGGCTGGAGAATCCCCGTGAGAGGGCGTTGTTGGAGAGCTTTAGTTCGAAAACAGTCGCTCCTTGGAATGTAGTGTTATGAAGCACTCTGAGTTTATTGAAACTCAGTGTCAGCGTGTTAACATGGAGTCCGTCAAACACGGAATTCGGCAACTCTTCAATGAGGTTCTTCTCCATGTGAAGGATGTCCAGATGTCTGAGACCACGAAACGCTCCAGAATCAACGGTCTCGATCTTGTTTGAGAACAGAAACAACTTCTCTAGCGCAGAGAGATTATCGAAGGCACCTTGACCAAGTCTGCGCAGTTCGCCATTGTGCAAATGCAGTGTGCGCAGTAACGGAAGTGGCGGGAATGTGTGTGCCGCCGACAACTCCACAATGCTATTTTCCGCGAACAGAATTTCGACCGTGTTATTGGGGAAGCCGAATGGGATTTCGACAAGACTTTTGCGGTCGCAGTTGACCATCATATCACTGTCGATCACATGACACACGCACTGCTTTGGGCAGCTGCCTTCCACCGGGCCCGGTACAACTAGCAGCGTCGCCGCGAGCACAGCCAGTGCCACGGCATACATGTCTCGTTGAAGTGTCGGCATCGCGCGGCCAGGGCCAATCTGAAACAAAAACACCTTATGTAACAGTATGTAGCAGTGTGTGTGTGTGTGTGTGTGTGTGTGTGTGTGTGTGTGTGTGTGTGTGTGTGTGTGTGTGTGTGTGTGTGTGTGTGTGTGTGTGAGGGAGAGAGAGAGAGAGAGAGAGAGAGAGAGAGAGGCAGACAGACAGACAGACAGACAAACAGACAGAGCGTGTGTGCGTGTCTGTGTGTGTGTGTGAGAGAGAGAGAGAGAGAGAGAGAGAGAGAGAGAGAGAGAGAGAGAGAGAGAGAGAGCGCGCGCTTGTATGCGTGCGTGTGTGCGAGTGTGTGAATGAATAAATGAGTGATTGCGTACATGCTTGCGTGCGTGCATGTGTGCGTGCGTGCGCATGGGTGCGCCCGGGTCAGTTTATATATGAACTACTGTCTACCCTTGGTGTGTTATGTTCTTATGACCGTTTCATTAAGAACTTAAAACCAGCAATACAACTCGGAGCCTTAAAGGTCCGATCTTCGTTCCTCCTTTATTAACATTTGTTGATATATTATTTTTAACACTAGAATTACTATGTTTAAGGGATACTATTCTACAAATACAAACAGTTTTAGCAATTTGAAAGTTCCACCTGCAAACGTTCATATTATAAACACAGTTTCAAATACTAAACAACCGCTGTGACCTATAATTGGCACTTATTGCAGAGCCATGCTAGCGCCACCACACTGAACACCATGTCCCAATTAACCACCAGTGTCACAAATCTCGTTGGCATGTGACCAGTTCATGCGTTTACTGTAACCCGAAACAAGTAAACTTTGTCAATGTGCGTCATAGGTTGTCACATTCCTGATCTCAAACGCGTGTTTTTAAGTTGCATTGGTAGATTTTAACTATCATTTGTAACTATTGTTAATGAATGTGTGTATAACATGAACAATATTTACTTGTTTGCTAATACTTACTACCGTATAATGTGGCATTTGATACGTTATCCAATAAGTTACTCTTTTGTAAAATTACTGATTGCTTGGTTCGGCCTGTGGAAAAACAAACGTATGACACGGGGATATAATTGTTCGTCTTTTGTGCTGTTTTATCTTAAAATTTAGTATTTTATGTCAACATCGGGTATATGGGAGTGGGGAAAGAGATGTAGGGCCTGTAGTGTATGGGGCATGTCGAATCAGTGAACATTTGTATTTAAAAATGAACTGTCTCAAAATGCAAACTTAACAGTAGGCCCATTCTGGCTATTACTTCTGCCTAGTTTCCTAAATTAGAAGTTACACAAGTAACGCCTAATGGTAATCGATTATTTAATGTAGGTAGCGTCATCACGCCAACGATGGAGGATGAATGTGTGGAACAAAACATCGCATGTGCCCGTTTTGTGTAGCATCGGCATAGTCAGTTTATGTGATGTGTCGTAAAATGGCAAGTCAACTCAAGTATCAAGTGAATGACGTCCAAATCAAGTATCGAGTGATCTCCGTGAGTTTCAATCAAGTCCCAACTCAATAAGGTCTGCCGTTCGAGTCACAAGTCAAGTCACACTCAAACACGTGTTGGTTGAGCTTCATATCTTGTGAAATATCAACGATAAAACGGTCAATTTATTAACGAGTTTTATTATGAAATTGATTAACACGACTCATTTAAGTTCGCGTCCTGCATAGTTCAGTTGGTTTCATCCGATAGACATTGTTCTTTTTGCATAATAAGTACCAGGCGGAGGTGATTTCTGATTACAGTTGAGAAAGCGGATCACACTCAAGAAAAATCGAGTAACGTTTCTAGTCAACGACCAAGTCCAGGTTAAGTCTCGAGTCATCTCCTAGATTTGCAAGTAAAGTGCCAAGTCGTGAAAAGGACGAATCGAGTCAGCACAAATCAACAAAGCCCGGTACTTGGATAAATACACGCGACGTCTATGTCGCTTTAGGGGTCATGTTCTGGTTAGACTTCCTGAAGAAAAATGCTGTGTATTTTTTAGAAATGATTTTTTTTACAAAATTCACATGCTGTGACATAAGTGCATTTGAGTAGGGAGATTTTCATGTGTGATTGTAGACGGTGTTGACTATAAAATGGTGGATTTCTAGATGATTTGATAATTTGGAGTAATTCTTGCCGGCATTTGTAAATATTGACGGGTGTCACACATACAGGCATTTTACGAGAGCTGGAAGTAAGCAATTTTTGTTAAAATCTATCGGCATGTCAATGAGATGATGATAACAGCAGGTGAGAAGTTTAAGACATTTTATAGGTCACGTTTTCTTATAATCAGACAAAACGTTAACATGGTCGCCTATGAGAAAACCAACCTTTATGGCGCTCGGCCACGCACTTACAGCTAGCTCTTTAGAACAGTTCCACCGTTATAACGGGTTTGTTATTTATACAGTTTTTAATATAACAAGTATGTAGAGGAACGGCGCGCAAAACGGGCCCTAAACCGTTGGCGTTATTATACTCTATACAGCTAAATGTGCGGAGGCACTGCTAAGTAACACATAAATGGGCCCTAGTGAACATTGCTTGGAAGAGCAAAACGCACATTCAAAGAAGTGAGCTCAAAAGATTGTTTATCACACTTTTCTTAAAATATTAGCACTATTTTCAAAATATCATATTTCCGTTTTGTGCGCGTTGAAAATAACGGAAAATGTTTAAAACATGGAGAGTTTGTATTCAAATTTATTATCAACCCGAGGCTGTCATGTGTGCCCAAAACGAGGCCCTATGTTGTCCATTAAGCTAACAGGGGTTCGCTATCTTGTACTGTTGATACAATACACACACGTAAACAAAATTGTTAAGCAAAATTATAATATAACTTATACATTTTATAAATATATAACGTCAATATGAGCTGTGTGGATACATATTATATTATCAAGTAGTGTAATATATAAGTATATTATTAAGTTGCATGTATCACCCAACCATTATAATAAATCCCGTAGCGGGAGTTTCACCTATACTGGAAGGAGATCAATCAACAAAGTGACAGTCGAATAACTGAGAAAAGACATGCGAGACAACTGGATGCAAAAACAATAATGCACCAACTATTTTCGGATAGTAAGGACGGGGAAGAAAGGACTAATATGCCCCATGGGCACACGATAACAGGCCAGAGTCCGAATATGCATAGTGGGTTTGCGAAACGTGTGATGATGGCTAAATAATACAAGTGGATGTACAGGGGGCCCGTTTTGGGCTCACCTCTTTAGCAACTCAAAAATCGGGTGGTGTTTTGAAACACCCATAGATCATTTTAACAGATATACGCTATGTTTTAGTACAAATGTAGTCGGATAAGTGGAGAAGATGATTCCGTAGAGAAAAAATTTTAGAGTACAAAATACCGTTCCCCTACTGTGAACCACTGGTAAAGCTGAAACACTACCGGTAATGGCCAAACAAAACAACACGCACATTTGGCCATGTACGCAATTAGGGTAACCTATCTCACGCCGCTTTGATCGTGTGAGCCACGATTCATTCAGTTGCAGCAATAACCGAGACGCACGCTGACTGCTCCTATACTACCACGCCAAATAGGTGTCACCGCGCTAGTGAACTAGGCATGTATGACTGGTATGATATCCTACAACCTGCCCAACCGACCCAGTCAATGTGGTCATTCCAGTACAAGAAACCATGCTATCTGCTGACGTTGGCCAAAGAGTGCAGAATTCATACTGACATGTCCATTAATACTTGCAATGGTTACCGTGTTTAAACGAACTTACTTTGATATTTAGATACTATGGCAATCTTGTTTTTTCGATTTAATTCATCATTCATCATTCGGGTGTGTAAGGGAAGGTGGTGACCCGTGAGAGTATTGGGCCACCCCTGTAACTGTGTTAATAATTTATTATTGATCACACGTTTCAGTTTTCGAGTCACTAGAAGCAGATCCTGATACTTACAACTTCATGATCATTTGACTAATGACGGATGACTAACGGCGCGTAAAATCACGATTGTATGTGTTTTACTGATAACATGTTGGAGTAAATAGTTTGTGTTTGTTGTTTTCTTTATCCATCTACCATATGTAATGTGATGTTGTTAATAATGGCATATTAACAATGAGGTATACATGTTATTACAGATGCTCGGCTAATTTTTGATCAAATTTTGTGCCTACGTACAACTGTGATCAGGCATTCATCAGCCGGAAACTGTGGGATCCGGTTGATGGGATATCCATATTGACTAGTGCGACCCCACAGTTGTGCGTTCCATGGGGTGTGTTGGTAGGGTTCAAATATGTGTATATTATCATCCGTTAAAATTAGTATAACAGAAATTACTCGGTTTCCTGTAACCTCGGAACGCTGCACAACGAATAGGTCGGATGGGGGGTAATTAACATATAATTTAGTTTTATACAATGATCTTTAATTGCAAACGTTCATTGATTGAAAATGGCTCGTATGTCCCCACCTTTACCTATATTGAAAGGACATGTTGACAACTGCACTGGCTTCAAGCCATCATAGTTTCTTCCAGTAGATTGATGTCATCGATACGTCAAATGTGAGATACCCTTCGTTTTCTAGTCTTATCAACCATTCTGTAATAGTTAAGTCATTTTATAATAAATACACATTTTGTAATAACATAACAATAGCATGTATTAAGTACCCATTTTATATCAAATCTTGGTAAATACCTTGTAATAAATATATTGGCCAACATCAGGGCCGTAACTAGGCTAAGACAACCGGGGGGAGGCAGTAAAAAATACAGAAAAGCATAAACATTCACGCGGGGGTTCTTTTCCAGAAAATGTACCCCCGTCCTCCTGTTGCAATCTAGCATATTTTCTGGAGATTTTCGTCCACGGCTCAAGTATTATTTCAGTGTCGGTCACACGCTGCGTGGTAATGAAAATAATACATGAAGAGAAATAATTAATATCAAATGACAATACATTTATCAAAATCGACAGCTATGCAACATGTCAGGAATATCGGTCCAACAGTTACAGAGGACTGAAATTGTTTTACAAGATCACTTCCTCTCACCGTCGCGTGGAGTGATTCGCCAATTGGCTTTGCACAAATAAACCTCTTCGGCGGTGGGAAGATAGTTTGATTTTCTATGGACATGCATATAACATTCCGAGGCCATTGAGCCGTCTTTCTGTCATTTTCACCGACTCCACCACTTGAGGCGTCGCAATGCAGAAAAGAACCGCTCGCAAGCAACGCTTCTGATTGGTGTAGTGAGGAAGATGTTTACGATTTTGCTGAAGACAGGCAAATGTTTGACCACACGTCGAAATCATTTCGCGTGAAGACGACGGTCGTGGAATTTGAGGGTCATCGTGCCTCTTGCAATTTCTATTGGAAGCTCGTTTTGTTCAGCCGAACTGAGACACCAGTTAGTTCTGTGTCATCTAGGTTCTGTAGGTTGGACGGCAGGAGGTCTTGATGTGCAGTGTATCCATGGTGGTCACTCGAAAATCGTTCAGCCAACGCATCAAGGACGTAATCAATAAACTATTATTTTAAACTATATTGATGCGATAGTAGTCAGCATCGTATGCATCGTCCAAGTTGCACTGTTTTAATTATTTAATTTTAAGAGTGATTAGATGCCAAAAAAAGATTCCTTCGCCTCTACGCATCTACGGTCTTGATCAGGAGTGGATCTAACAGGACAGAATTGCCCTTTTAAGAAAAGGTGCCCTTTTTCATATCGTGAAAAGAGCACTTAAAATACGGGGTATTGTTGTGCTTGAAGGAACTACCCGCACCCTTCACTCTGTCCCTTATCCAAGCCCAAGCCTGGGCACGAATCCAGGATTTCGAGAGATATAGTGCGGGCCAGTTTCTGAAATAAGGCACTTTGACCAATAAGTCCGCATGGAATCACAAAAACAGCAATGACATCAGTAACATAGGCTAAACGAAAAGGACACTTTTTGTATTTTTTTCTGGGGGCAATTGCCCCCCTTCCGCCCCCCACTAGGTACGGCCTTGAACATGTCCTAAAATTATGCACCATTTACTTCACCTGTATTGACTGGAGCACCTCAATTATTTGGCTTTAGTTGACCATAGATAATGATTATTCTCAGATTATTCATATGTCTATATTCATATATATATATATATGTCTGCGTCTTGCTTCCATTAGAGGATTCAGTTCTTTTTGTTTGGTGTATTATTTGCATGGCATTCTGGTTTATAACGAAATCGCATGATATCAACGATTATTATTTTATTACAAGGTCTGAAATGCAATTGTAGTGGGTTATGTGGTAGACGGTTGACAGCTTTTTGATATTAAAAAAACTGCGTAAACTTCCGTAAAGCAACAACATTATTCCCAAATACTGTAATGTCCATACATTTGGTGTCCAACGACAGTATGGCGCGGTGTTTAATGTACTGATCTAATCTAAATATCGGTATCGCATGTGACCTATCTTTCTCTGTCCGGTTTGATTAATGCGGGCCTTTTCCCAAACGCACCAGTGCAAACAAAACGAGAACCACGCGTTTTGCTCAACTGCATCCAACACAAGAGCACTGTGTTGAAAGAAGAGGCTATCGATGGGTAATATCAGCAGTCAAAACTGGGTGACAGCGACCTTACAGAGTGGTAAAATCGTCACCTATGCAACATGATTTGTTGTGTTGACAATCTTCCCACATCCCCGGGTCAACTAAGCAATGGGGGGTACTGTACTAAGTACTATTGTAAAAGAAAAGGACTTAAGGTTAACCATTAGTGCTGATATGAAGGTTTCAGAGCAGTGCGGGATTGCAGCTTCAAAGGGAAATCAAATCCTTGGATTAATTAGGCGAAATATAGCGTATAATGAAAAAGAGCTAATAATACCGCTGTACAAAACAATAGTGAGGCCTCATTTAGAATATTGTATACAAGCGTGGAGGCCATACCGCAAGAAGGACATATATATGCTAGAAAGAGTACAGAGGAGAGCGAGTGAAATTATACCAAAACTGAGGGATCTTAGTTATGAAATTCGCCTAAAAGAATGTGGTTTAACAACACTAGAGACCAGGAGATTGAGAGGAGATCAGATATAAGTGTTTAAAACACTGAATGGTTATGAAAATATTTATAGAAATATTTTTTTCTCAGTTAAGAAAGATATAAGGACTAGAGGACATGAAGCTACATTAGCAAAGGAGCATTATAGATTAGATATAAGAAAGTTCTAATTTTCACAAAGGACTGTAAATGAATGGAATATATTATCTGCTGATTAAAAATGAAATCGACATATACCCCAGAAGGGTGGGATACACATAGATAAAACGGTAGGACTCTCGATAAGCCTAAGGGCTTCCTTGTCCACCGGCCACCTAGAGTTAATTCTCTGGGTGGCAATCTTGTTAAATCTTGTTAAACTAGTAAGGTGGGGTGGCGTACGATATTTTCGCCAATCGAACTTTTTACAAGATTAGAAGTCGACATCAACAGTGTAACAATGCCAGTCAAACGTATGCACCATGTTGTGTTAGTTAGATTGGACTGCGCCATTCAACGACATATTCGTTCTCAAAATGCAGGTGTGACCTGACTGACGCGGTTCCAGCCCCACTTGCACACATACATTGAGATGATATCGGCAGAAGATTTTGGTTTAGGCGACAATGAGTAAAGTACTAATAATGACAATAATCCGATTTTATAAGTATTATTTTATGTGTTTTTAGTTTGAATAAAAACAACTGCATCGGCCTAGGTGGGATGTGGTTGGTTCTCAAGTCAGTTTATTAGCACTTTTGGTGGATTCGCCCTAAGAAACACGGGCTGGTAGCAATATATCTAGCAACAAGTTAGGCCAATTCCATACATATTCCAGAACATATAATATTTGAGAGACAAAAACATGAAGTGGGTACAGTTTATTGACACCCTGTTTCACATCCGTGAATGTGCCAGATTGCATATATGTTCAGGTTGAACACACGTCCGAAGAGATCCGTCAATAGTGAGCTCACATAAGCAGTCGGTCCCGTTAATATTTCATACTCGCATGTAACTGTTACCAGTCTGCACAACTCAGGTTTCAAACTCACCATTCTTTATTTACGACTGTTCCAACATGCCATTCTTTCTAACTTTCTTTCTAACACACCATTCTTTATAACTTTTCCAAAACAGAATTTGTTTATTATTGTGAGTTACAGTATTGTTTCATATTACATTTAATGTAAACATATATGTATTCATCAACGTTGACTTGGTTTCCAGAAGGGTAATAAAAGACCCAAACAGACACTGGGATGAACCACAGAAGAGGAAATGGAGATTGCTTGACAAACATGGGACACAGCAGCAAGGAGATTTAACAAGATTTAACAAGATTGCCATCCAGAGAATTAACTCTAGATGGCAGGTGGACAAGGAAGCCCTTTGGCTTATCTAGAGTCCAACCCTTTTATCTACATATATCCAGCCCTTCTGAGGTATGTGTCGATTTTATTTTTAAACATATTCACACTACTAGCACCCACACAATCATCAGATAATCTGTTCCATTCATTCACAGTCCTTTGTGAAAATGAGAACTTTCTCACGTCTAATCTACACTGCTCCTTTACTAATGTAACTTCATGTCCTCTAGTCTTTCTATCTTTCTTAACTGAAAAAAACATATTTCTATCAATATTTTCATAACCATTCAATATTTTAAACACTTCTATCTGATCTCCTCTCAATCTCCTGGTCTCTATTGTTGTTAAACCACATTCTTTTAGGCGTTTTTCATAACTAAGATCCCTCAGTTTTGGTATCATTTTAGTGGCTCTCCTCTGTACTCTTTCTAGCATATCTATGTCCTTCTTGCGGTATGGCCTCCACGCTTGTATACAATATTCTAAATGAGGCCTAACTATTGTTTTGTACAGCGGTATTATTAGTTCTTTTTCTTTATATGCTATATTTCGCCTAATCAATCCAAGGATTTGATTTCCCTTTGAAACTGCAATTCCACACTGCTCTGAAACCTTCATGTCAGCACTAATTGTCAGCCCTAAGTCTTTTTCTTTTACAGTAGTACTTAGTACAGTTCCCCCATTGTATATTCTACATATTCGTTCCCATATCCTGTGTGGAGGCATTTACATTTCCCAAAATTGAACAACATTTGCCACTTTTCAGACCATTTGATCAACCTGTCAAGATCATCTTGTAAATGCTGTCTATCACCATCACTTTCAATCCTTCTAAACACCTTTGTATCATCTGCAAATTTCAACACCTTGCTAGCTATATCATCGTCCAAATCGTTTATATATATTAAGAATAATATAGGTCCCAGTACTGATCCCTGTGGAACCCCACTCAAAACTGATTTCCAGTTGGAAGCCTCCCCATCAACAACTACCCGTTGTCTTCTGTCAATCAGCCATTTTTCTATCCAGTTAATTATACCATTTCCTATGCCATGGGCTTTTAGTTTAAGCAGTAATCTCTGATGTGGCACTTTGTCGAAAGCTTTTTGAAAATCTAAGTAGATGATATCTACTGGTGATCCATCATCTACCCACTTAGTGATATCTTCAAAAAAACATAACATATTTGTTAAGCATGACCTCGCTTTTAGAAACCCATGTTGAGATGGGTTTATCAAGTTATGTTTAACAAGAAAATCCACCATGTGATCTTTAATTAGTCTTTCTAATAATTTACAAATCACCGATGTTAAACTAACTGGTTTATAATTATTTGACTTGTTTCTCGAACCTTTTTTAAATAACGGTATAATGTTTGCTTCTTTCCATTCTAAAGGAACCATTCCCTCTTCTAATGACAAGTTGAAAACTGTTGCAAGCGGTATGCTAATTTGTTCTACAATTTCCACTGGTAGTTTGGGTGGAATACCATCCACTCCAGGTGATTTATTTTCCTTCATAGCCCTAATTTTCTTAGCTACCATTTCTGGGGTTACAATTAACTGTCTTAAATAGTCTGATTCTGCCCCCTTGAACTTAGCCTCTGGTACTGGCAGTGAACTAGTGTCTTCTCTGGTAAACACTGAACTAAAATGCTCATTTAGGTCTTCAGCCATTAAGAATCCTTCTGATATTATATTTCCAGCACTATCTTCTAGAGGGCCGACCTTATCCTGAACTTTCTGTTTGCTTCGAACATACACATAAAAACTCTTGTTGTCATGTTTTATATTACAAGCTAATTTATGTTCATAGCTTCTCTTTGAATTTCTAATTTCAGCTGTAGCTTGGTTTAGTGCTTCTTTATAAATGTTGTAGTCTTCGTCATTTCCAGTACGTCTATATGACTTCCACATCATTTGTTTATACTTAATTTTTCTAATGGCTTCTTTCGATAAGTATTTCTTTCTGGTCCGTTTCCCTTGTTTTTTGAAGGGAACAAATTTATCTACGATGCACTCTATTTCATTCTTTAAGATATTCCAGCATTCTGTTGCTGTCTTATTCTTCAGTGTATTATTCCAGTCTATCTTTGCTAAATATTTCCTCATTTCCTTATATCTTCCTTTGTGGAAATTTCTCCTCAACTGCTTTTTATTATTTCTTTCTGATTTTACTTTGATGGTAAAATGTATCTGGTTGTGATCACTACTTCCCAGAGGCTCACATAATTTAACATTGTCAACTAATTCATTCTGTGAGGACAAAACTAAGTCTAACACATTCTCTCCCCTGGTTGGTTCTAGCACATGTTGAGAAAGGAAACTATCTTGTACTAAAACTAAAAACTTGTGGTCCTCACTACCCATACTCTGTAGAGATTTCCATTTTATATGCCCATGGTTAAAATCCCCCATAATAACACAGTCCCGTTTGCTCACTTCCCTTATAGCGTTTTGTATTTTTTCATTCTCTTCTATGCTTATGTTTGGACTTCGATAAACTAATCCAACCGTTAACGTTGAGTTTCCTGTAACTATGTTACACCAAACAGCTTCTTCGCAATCTGCTTCTCTGTCTAATTTTATTTCATAAGCCTGGATAGCTTCTTTAATATATAAAATAACTCCACCTCCCCTTCTTCCTGTTCTATCTTTCCTAAACATTACATATCCTGTTAGTCCCAATTCGGCATCTCATATATCGGTGGTTGCCCGTGATTCGGTTATACCTATTATGTGAGGGTCAATATCTTCTACCATAATGTTTAGTTCATTTCTTTTGTTTACTATACTCCTTGCATTTAAACAAACACATTTATACCCAGCTTCAGAACAGTTTTCCAGACTGTTCTTTGCTGAATTATTTTTGCTGCCTTTATCTATGCCTCCAGTTTCAGGCTTCTCTGCGAGTCCCCCCTGCGAATTTAGTTTAAATAGATGCAACCTGTCCCACTGTCAACAGATCGCAGCAGATTCTCTGAGAATACTGCTGCCCCCTTTCCACTTAGATGGAGGCCATCTCTCATGTACATATCTTCTCTCCCAACAAAGTACCCCCATAAATCTATGAATCCCACGCCCTCTTCCTCACACATCTGCTCAACTAGTGCGTTGAGGAGAAATCAAGTGGGGATCTGACAGAGGCCGCTGGACTGGGACAGGACAGCAAGGGGAGTCGAAGTGGAGATCTAGCGGAGGCCGTTTGACTAACATGAAACACAGCAGCACGGAGAGACCAAGTGGGGATCTGGCGAGATCCTATGCAAGCCCCATGTTCCACACCTGGACGCGTAGAGGATACGTGTTCAGTGGAAATAAATCAGTCATATTTAATCAATTGTGTGGATCGTACATTGTTCCATAAGTAAAACACAAGTGATTGATTTAAATCACAACTTTTGTCTGGATTAGCCACAAGGGGGTTTGTAGAAGACAAAACACACCATACAACAAGGATGACATTATCCGAAGTTATTGCATTTTGAGCTAGAAAGCTATTAAAAATGGAATATAACAATATTGGTATATTATTATTATTTACACAATTGTGCCTCGGTTTAGTTATCAAATGTAGCTGGTGTTATTACAAACTAAATTGTTACTGCAACGCAGGTGGTTGTGGTCGACGCTGTCGCATCTAACTTGAACATTGTATGTGTTATATAATTTACTCTTTGACAGACCGACGCAGTGTCTGTAGAAGTCGATTAGTCTCTCAGCCAACTCAGAGGCGGATCCAGAGAGGGTAGTCTGTGGGGGAGGGGGGCACAAAATCGTCAACTGGCAGCCGAACCAAAAGACTGCCGCGCCGCCGTTACTTCACCTTCTCCGGCTCGACTAGGTGTTGATCATTTTTTGCAGCCGCGTCGGTATAACTTCAGCTTATTGCGCATTGTAACCATAACGGTGGAACGTTCCAAAGAGTCTGGGGGCATGAACACGTGGGCCCTTTCAATATGATCTACGGGCACGCACAATTACAAAGGTCCATAATCTAGCACGTGCCCCCCCCACCCAGTCTTCTTGGATCCGCCTATGCAACTCGCTATATATTTACAGCCAATTGTGGTGTATGCCTTTTGCCCGTCTGAAATATTTGAAAATTTTGCTATTACATATGTTCACGCTACTAGCACTTAACATAGATCGTTTCACCCAACATCAGTTTACAGTCCTCTGCGAGAACGAATGTTTTTACTATATAATCTACAATGTTCCTTCACAAGGGGAGGGAGGGAGGGAGGGAGGGAGGGAGGGAGGGAGGGAGGGAGGGATTGTCTGCGAATCATGCAACCAATGGTTTCACGCCTCATGCCAAAGTGTGGGGACCCTCTCCTATGCCAACCTAAACGAGTCTGATGTTAGCTGGTACTGTGCTGTATGTGGATGCACAAATTACAGCACAGTCGCTTTCGTAATACATGGGATATCTAAAGAACATCCAGAGAGCACCACTTCCACTACTGAATTAGGTACAGACGGAACATTCACACCCTTCCACTCCTCTACACCGACTCGCGTCAGCAAGCAGGACAAGAATGTAAACAGACCACTTAGGATATTGAACATTAATTTCAGATCAACCATTAGAAAAAAAGCAGAAATCGGCTTTCTTGTCCAGAGTACAAGACCAGATATCATAATCGGAACGGAAACCTGGATGGACTCAACAATCTCAAGCGCAGAAATTGGCCTCCCTGAGTACACAGTATTTAGGAAGGACCGAAATAGGAATGGAGGAGTTCTCATTGCTGTGTCAGACCAGCTCGTCTGTACTGAAGAACCTGTCCTTTCCAGATCAAGCTGCGAGATCATCTGGGTGAGAGTAAAGAGCAAGGGGAAGAGGAGTTTCCTGATAGGAGCATACTACAGGCCCCATGTCGGAGATGAAGTCAGCCTGCGGGCTTTCGCACAGTCTGCAAGACAAGCCTGTAAATCAAGAAATGCCACCATCCTCCTTGGAGGCGACTTTAACCTGCCTGGATGGGACTGGGAAAGCATGACCCCGAAGAAAGGGACTCCTTACCCCCAATTACATCATCTCTTTATGGATACTATTCGTGATCTAGGACTGGAACAGGTTGTCGACAAGCCGACAAGGGAGGACAACACCTTGGACCTTATCTGCACAAACTGCCCAACCATGATAGCCAGGGTGGAGACCTTACCCGGTGTAGCTGACCATGATATTGTCTATGCTGAACTTCAGCTAAACCCCATCAGAGTTCGCCCAGTACAACGGCGTATTGCCTGTTACAACCGAGCTGACTGGGACAGCATGAGGACAGCCACAACTAAGCTTACGGCTTCCATTCTCTCTGTATATTCAGAGGACTCCTACGTAGAAGAGATCTGGACAACTTGGAAGGATGGCATAATCTAACGGATACAACAGCATATACCTCATAAAACAACAGGACCAAAGCGGGACCTTCCATGGGTGAATCACGAGCTGAAGAAACTTATTTGCAGAAGGGACAGAATCCATAAGAAGTGGAAGAAGACTGGCAGAGAAGAGCTATACACTGCATTCCGGATTATCAAGCGACAAGTCCAGGGCAGAATGAGACAGCAGTACTGGGCTCACGTGGACAACTTAATCACAGATGGAACTCCAGACAAACCCCAACCCACCAAGAAGTTTTGGGCCTTCATCAAACAAATGAAGTCGGATAACCAAGGAGTCCCTCCACTGAAAGAAGAAGGCAAGCTGATCACAGATGACGTAGAGAAAGCTGAGTTACTGAACCGGCATTTCCAGTCAGCCTTTAGTACAAAGGAAACATTTACTAAAGAGGAATTTGACACAAGGTGCCCAATGCCTCAGCTTGACCAGAATCAGCCCCGGTGTGAAAATATCAACATCACTGTCAGCGGAATTGAGAAACTCCTGAAGCAGTTAAAACCAACTAAAGCTAGTGGACCTGATGGCATCAGCCCTCGAGTCCTCAGGGAAGTTGCATCAGAGGTTGCTCCATCACTAACCCTGATCTACAGAGCTTCCCTGAAGTCTGGCATTGTACCCAAAGACTGACAATCTGCCTACATTACACCTGTGTTCAAGAAAGGGGAAAGGTACAAGCCTGAAAATTACCGGCCCATCTCCCTCACAAGTATACCTTGCAAGTTGCTTGAGCATGTGGTGGTCAGCACCATTATGAGATATGTGGAAGAGCACAAGATCCTCTGTCCGGAGCAACGGATTTCATCGTGGCACATCCTGCGAGTCCCAGCTGCTAGGATTCGTGGATGAGGTGTCTGAAGCTCTTGAAAAGGGATGTCAATCATGGATTTCTCAAAGGCCTTTGATAAAGTGGGCCACAGCCTCCTCATGCATAAAATACAGCACTATGGCATAACAGGAAGGGTCCACCAATGGATTGAGAATTTCCTCTCCAACAGAAAACAGGCAGTTGTCGTTAATGGAGCACAATCAGCGTTCACGGCAGTTGAATCTGGTGTCCCACAAGGTTCTGTACTAGGACCTAGCCTGTTCCTGCTTTACATAAATGATCTCCCAGCAGGACTCCTCTACTCCCAGACTCTTTGCGGATGACACAATCTGCCATAAGGTTGTCACCGGCCCACAAGATCAACACGACCTGCAGCAAGATCTTGACAGATTAGCAGCCTGGGAGCAATGCTGGAAGATGTCTTTTCGCCCCCAGAAGTGTACTGCAATGAGCATCACCCGGAGGCGCACAGTTCTGGCTACACGATACCACCTCCACGGATATACTCTGAGCACAGACACGGAGGCAAAATACCTTGGAGTCAAGTTCACCTCTGACTTCAGCTGGGACTCCCACATCACAGACGTATGCAACAAAACCAATAAGACATTGGGCTTCCTCAGGCGAAACACCAAAACGACCAACAAGAGGTTAAAAGAAGCTTCATACAAGGCATTTGTCCGACCTGTGCTGGAGTATGCCAGTACTGTATGGGACCCTTTCACTGCAACCAACATCAAGGCACTTGAGAAAGTACAAAGACGGGCAGCCAGATGGGTGAAACGAGACTACCGAAAAACAGCAAATGTGGACACCATGTTACAAAAACTGCGATGGCCAACTCTCGAACAGCAGAGAAAGAAAGCACGACTCAACACCTTCTATAAGTTCCACCACGGACTCATACACATCGAGTCAAAGCACAGACCAACACCAGCTGATCACCCAAGAAGAAACACCCGATACACCAATGATCTCACCTATAACATCCCATATCACCGGACAGCCTACTGACAGAAGACATTCTTCCCAAGAACCATACCGGAGTGGAACAGCCTTCCTCATGAAATCACCAAAGCTCCTGCTCCTGCCTCCTTTGAGACCAGGGTCTGCACTCTCCTCAAATTCTGATGTGTTAACGAAAATGGGTAAATGAAAGCTGGAGCTGTGCCGGTCGGGGTCTAACCCCAGTGACCGCTACGGCAGCCGGATTGGTCTAGCTGGATACTCCAAGTAGTTGACACAGCACCCACTTTTTCTCTTGTTATGACTCGGGGCCTTTTTACATACTGTTTTTATACCTATTTTAAAAAACTAACTTATTCGTTTATAAATTTATATTTTAAATGTATTATAATTTATTTATCTTTTAATCCCTAGCGCATCAACTATTATTTTATTAAGCACAGCAGCCCCTCAAAGTGCAGTAAAATCTCCGAGCAGACTCGATCTGCTCAATGGATGGTGGCTGCCTAACACAAAGAAGAAGAAGTGTGTCGATTTGTGTTGCACGGAACCGCAGCGGCAAAGCACAGTTCGATTCTATGGCTGGCCGACTATTCCATACGGCGACGCGAATAGTCTGGTTTGTTAAGGCAATTTTTTGGCCGAATCGTTACTTGCCGGATAAATGCATGACAATTGGACTATATATGTAAAATGTCACGTCAAATCCGATTAAAAGGGGCTCCACGTCAGATTTTTATGCCCTTGACCTTGAATTTCAAGGTCAAATGTTACTGAACGTGAAATACATCTTTTTCAATACAACCACTGTTTTATATGTGTATGAATGTGTGTCGATAATTATGTATGTATGTATATCTATGACCTTGACTGTCAAGGTCAATTTTTTCTCTCAAAAACATCCCTATTTTTTTTTATATGCATGATAACAACAATGAACCTTATATTTTTTAGTACCACTGCTGTTTTTGTACGCATTCATGCCGGATCCAATCCTATGTTGTGTTCTTGACCTTGAAAGTAAAGGTTACATGTCAGCAATCTGGAAATGTCAAGGTCAAATGGCAATAATAGGGAACAATGTATTCTTCAGCAGGGCGACTTTTTTGTGTGCATGTATGCAAGCTAAGTTTATATGCTGATCTATTTCGTTTTACTTCAAGGCCTACTTCTAAAAAGGAAAAAATAATGAACAAAAATTAGTAGCGCCTAGATGATGTTGCCTGCCGGACTCAAGATGAACGCGATGCCAGGTGCTATTAAACGTAAGTGCATAATACCTCGATCGCCAGCACGGAAACACTTGTGTTCATGTTCTTCAGCCTCGACCATATGAATTACAGTCGATGGGTCTGCATGCACCTGGAGAACATGAAGACATTGCCCGCACGCACGCACACACACACACACACCAGTACATGAAATTCAGTCCCGCTGAGCACAACAAAGGGTTCTGAGAGACAACTGAACAACCTTTTTAAATGTGTTTATCATAATATTTCATTATCTTATTATCGAGGTTGGTAACTGTCGTATCAACAAGTGGCGACACACAGTGGAACTCGGAGATCACGTTAATGTCGGTCCCGTCTCAACGAGACCTCATAAGATCATAACATTGTAACCACAATATATACAGACTAGTCAATTAATAGAATGTTGCCGAGCGCTGGAAACAACTAGGAAACCAAACAAAGGCAAAGGGTTTCACTGCATCGCCATCTAGCGAAGTACTCCACATTGATTTTCTTTTCGAGCTCCAAGGAACGTACTTTTAGAAGACGTAACGCACCCTCCGAGCTAGCACAAAAAAGTGCAATGCTGACCAGTGACGACTGTTGAACACTAGATTTTGTTTTTTATTAAGTCTCACATTGTAAGTTAAAAAAAATACAGTAGGCCTACTAATGGAAATTATTGTGGCTAAAATTACACTTGATGACCCATTACTTGAAGCACCACAAATATAACTAAACATTGACATAGCTTCGAGCAAGATAACAATAAATCGTAGAAAATACAATGGCGTAAATTGTATATACACAACATACAACTTTTTTTGTATTATATTAGCATTGGAGTAAAGAAACAATTAATTATATTTTATAATACTCTCAATAATGTGAAAGTCTATTTTCGTAGCACAGCCACTGAAATAGTGCCATTAGATGTACCATTGTACATACAACTATGTACACTATCACCAAGTAATCTTATCTGCATAATATTACAATTGTAACGGGGATCAATAATAAATAATATTACTGCATAAACGATAGCTGTAAATGAAAAATTACAAAACAGATTGCCTACTGCAACTTATGTGTAATACCTTATCAGTAGCTACTTACTTTAAACACAATTTGGTGGGCAGTATACCATCTACATATTTGTTCTAGTATTGTATTTTTAAAAGATATGGAACAAACAGCCTCAGGTTAAGGTAGATGGTCATATAAAAACAGAGTTTTGCACCAAGAGCAGATGAACAAGTCGACAGATTGTAGCTGTAGAATTGGTAGTTGTTCCAGTCCCACATCAACCAAGGACATTCTTTACTAGGAATCTTCTTTCTCCTACACCTGGGACTAACTGTCTTACCTCAAATAGCTGATTTAACAAGGAATGTTGGGCAAATGACATAATTACATCATTTCATATCACTGAAGATGTCTCTTCCTGGGATGGCTAATATTGTATTCTCTCACCATTCTCATCAGCAGAGGATGCAAGGTTTCTCTTTTCTTTCCCTGAACATTCTTTCGAAGATTGTTTCTCTTTGTCATCACCATTCTTCAGGATGATAATCAAGTGGGTCCTCCTCACACTGTTGACACATAAGGCTCATACAAGTTCTTACCAGTCCTCTCTGTCCTGGGCTCTCCTTGCTGCTGTGCCAAGGTCAGCCAGCTGTCTTCAGTTCTTACATTATTCATTGCGATACGGAATTTTGTCTGTCTCCTGTCTGTTTCCTTCTGGCTTCCAGGTTACCAGTTTTTGGCCAACAGGTCGCTGTTCATCCTGTTGACATGGCCAAGCCATGTCCACCTTCCCTTGTTCAGGATGATGCAGATATATTGTTGTTTTGTGGAGTCTGGTGTTGGAAATGAGCTCAGGTCAATATCTCTCAGTATCTTCCTTAGGTAGGTGTTGTAGAACCTGACAAGTCTACTGGTGTCTCGCTGTGTCATGAGCTAGCACTATGAGCCATAGAGGAGCACAGAGACTTCCCAATGTTGTCACTGAATGTTTTTACTGAGGCTGACATGTCAGACCACCTGTTTTTTCATCTCATTCTGGCGTTCGCTGGAGGTAACAAAATCTGGGCCTGAAAAAAATTATACTGCATTCGAAATGAAATCGTAAACATTACTGGTAATATGTGCATCTACTAGAGCTGCTTTGTCATATTGGGTTGGAGGTTTGAATGTATACTAAGCGTTATACATGTTTTGAGATTTTGTAAACTACTGAGACCATCCCTAAAGTAACAAATAACTAACGACTAAAAACACTTATGTTTACTTTGATATGATTTGTTTACGCATGGAAAATAAACCACAATTGAAATTTCTCAGTTGTCATGTGACAACAGTTTCGCAACGATCGTTCAATGCAATAATGACTCAATCTCGGGGAATCACAAACACTAGTTGACTACGTCAACAATATTATTCAGAATATATTACATATTTGTAATGTTGATTTAGCTTTCATTTTGTCTACCACCGACGTTTGGGCGTGACATTAACACCGGACTAATATGTGTGATTTGCATAATTAGCAACTGACGGATGAGTTAAATATTGACGTATGACTTCTGTATTAATCTAACTACCACACAACACACTAACATCAAAGCAACTTTCTTGCTACAACTGACAGAACAAAACAAGTTCATTAATCACATCTTGACGGGTCATGGGATTTGGTGACCTTGTGTCGAACTGACCCAACATGTTTGTAAGTGCGACGGTGTATTTGTGGCGGAACAGTAACAAGTTCCGGATGCATCTTATGAATGCTGTATAAATATGTTTTATATTTATATGCGTTTCGGTTTTAATTCCATCATCACATCTGGATGATTTAGATCTGCTGCATGTATATGAATATGTGTTACTGTTGTGTATGCTGGATTGTGGTCCCTAATAAACTTCATCAGATGGACTATATATAGGTTCAGTCTCCAGGCATGCATTGAATTTAAAAGTTTAACTCACAGTGATGGGGGTCAATTTCGTTTTGTTAATTCCAATTCTTGTAAATTACACAAAAACAATTCCAAATGATCAATTCTATTTTTTAAATGCTAAGGAAAAATTAAATTCTAATTCAGTTTTATTTGTATTTGAAAACGTGTGCATAATCATATTTAATCACATATGAAAAAAAAATCACTATTGGTCATTCAATGTCAATCGAATAAGTCAACTTCATTGGCTTATGCCTTTTACTGCAAGAAATTAAACTTAAATAAAAAAATTAAATTTCAATTAAAACTTACAAAAATATATTTTAATTCTTGAATTGAACCGATTCATGTCTGTGTCCAAGAGTTCACATTTCTCTTTTCATTATTGCTTTAGTGGCTGCATGACAAACAGTCCTCTTTCCATTAATAAACATCACGATTTGGCCTATCGAAATCTACTTGCCACATTTTTTGCTGAAATCAAAATTTTCGACATGAAATTTTATAGAGCTTATACCTGATAATTTCCAATTCCAGTAAAGGGACCCCATCTACCAAGCTACAAAATATAGCTACATTTAATGAAATCCATTAAGGTATGTCATGAATCTGTCTTGCATCAAAAATACTTGAGCTTCAACTACTATTAATGTGATTCGATATTACACTCATTTGATGAACACAAGGGAGAGTGCATAGTCCATAATGATGTTTCCATTTTAAGCCATACTCCATAACTGAATTTCTCCCCAAATCTGTATTGTATATGGGAAATCTGTACATTATAGCTGGACTGTTAACGTTGCCTTATTGACTGCACAAGCAAATTCTAAGCAAGTTGACAAATAATATTACATTAAAATTATAATTTATAAACTTACTGTGCAAACCGCAACACTTACATGCCTCTGAAGTCGGTGTGAGTTTTGACATAGGTGAGTCCAAGACTGCAGTCATTTTCGACAAACTTCTGTATGAGAGGAGGATGACTACTGTCCACTTCAAGCCAGATGGATCTGAAACATTAAATGTGTGAACAGATCCGGTCAAAATTCTACAAAAAGGACATTCCAATTACATATATAAAGTAGTAAAGGTCATTTCTTATATAGCGCGGTATACAGTCTTTAGGACTGCTCAAAGCGCTTACCCTGGCAGACCTGTTCAATCGAACACCATCACGACTTCTCTGGGAAGCATTCAGCCATGCTTCAATTACTGTGTGAAGACTATTTATACACATAAATCCAACACCGTCTATTGGCAGGTACTCATTCTTTCAGCTGAGTGAACTGGAGCAACATGATGTCCAAGGTTTGAAACGGCAGCAAGGAGATTGAAACCTGGATTCTCTCGATGGAGTCCAGCGCTCTAGCCACTACACCATCACGCTTCAGTAAATAACATAAGATGATTCAAACTTTTGTCAGTTTCCTATGCTGATGAACAAACTCAAATATGTTAATCATTCAAATAGTATGAACTCTTTTATTAAACACACTGCACATAATAATCTATTCAGATACTACCAATTTTAATATAAAATTGTTTCTCTTTTAATTAAATTTGTTGAGCTGGGAGTTTTATAAAAAAATGTTGATTGTGAACATGAAGGAAACAGCAATATAATAATGAATTTGGAATATTAAATAATTTCTAATTGACAGTATACTATAGAATACCAATGTAATAGTCAAAATTGGAGCAAGCATCATAGTACATCATGTTAGCAGCAAATACTCAGAATATACACAATGCTATTATTATTAATATAATTATTCTATCAAGATGAAAATTACACCTTTCTGTTATTTTGTGATTTGCTGTGAATTTAATTATCCATGACTTCCTGTGTGCATGATAAATTCTTAAATCAAATTATTTGTTTTTGTTGAGAGAAACATACCCGTTGGGCTTGAGGATATGTGCTGCCCCCTGTAGGATGATGTGGATAACATTCAAACCATCGTTGCCACCGTGCAGTGCATTATGGTCCTCGAAGCTGCAACAGTTCATGATGATAAAGTAAATAGGGGCAATAGATTGATAATGTTCAAAACTCGGAGGAAATGACCGTGATAAGTTAAAATAAACTGACCATGCCATTAACTCCTTTGAATATCTCGACATTTGCATATATTTATTTTATCATTATGTCATTGCAAGTATGATTTACTCATCTAGTCCACAAAAGCTTATTGAGCTTAGGTTATTGAGTTGAACTGATGATGTATTCAATTATTCCATTAACAATACTTTCAAGAATCAAGTTGCAGAACTGAACAAAATATTTCTATATACAGCCACCAGTCAGTATTATTTCCAGTTAATATCCACAGGATTCAACTGATGTGACATGGTTGACAACACATTACCATTCTTTCTGTCGAGTGCTCATATCCACAGTAGTGTCAATGTGCATTAATATATGTTCCATTTGACAGATGGCACCACTAGCAATTTTTTAATCATGATACATGACGATGCCCAATCACCACCCACGCATATGATATGTATGTAATGCTATACATTTTTGTGACTTTGCAAACTTTGAGACGACTCCTTAGTTGACTGCCTCTGTCACAAGAGGGAGCCTCCTGCTACTCCTCCGCATACAAAAGCCCTTTTATGGTTGGTCTTATATGCAAAAACGACTAACTTTAGGGTTAGGTTAAACATACTTGTGACAAGATTGACATCAGGTGTTTACATGCATTTGTACATTGAGGGACAGCAAACAGCCATCACCTCCATCTCATGCCACCTCCAGTTTGCATACACTCTATAGGGACTGTCTCTACATATTGGCTAACTAAAATTGTTTAAACTTTTTATGTTATAACTTGTTAATTTGTTGTTTATACAAAATGCAATCATGTAAATTAACTAATCTATCAACATCACTCTATTCACTATTCCACTCATCATTGTTATTCATATCCCACCATGCACTGTCACACCTCAAGTGTCAATAAATGTCTCAATACCAGTCACTTTCAAGTATCAACACAATTTTGTTCTACCCCTTAACTGTCACTCTGCCTTTATGGGCGATTGCATAGGTTCACAAAGTTCTAAATAACATATGGTGAACGTTGCTTTATGGTCACCTCAGTAATACAGCTATCTCACAGTTAAGGTCACCCTAGAACAGTCTCAGATTGTTTCCACATATAGTAAAGCATAGGATATTAGTCCTGCTAATACAGTCACCTCGCTAGTCAGGTCATCTTCGTCCAGTCCCAAAGGTGACCTTAATAGTGAGGTTCCACTCTATAGTGCAGTTTGTTACACATTGGTGGTGACATATGTTATGGAAGACCCCTGTGTGATGACGTGGTCACTGCACAGGGGCAATCCTTAAAGTACACCATGCTATTTGTGGCAACTCTTGAGACATCCCACCCCTCTAAGTATCAAACCACATATTGGTGAAGAATGGGTGAGGCTTGAACCAATACACTGTATGGTATTGTGGACTTTGGTAACTTATTAAACAACCCATTAGTCCTTTGGTCAGTGATGTTATCAAGTCGGATATGATGTAAAAGATGTTATCTATAGTCACCTACTCTATTACTTCCGACTGCAGAATCTCCATGTCAGTGGTCTTGATATATGGCGGGTTGCTCACAAGGAAATCAAACTTCTGATGAAATACCTTCTCTTGGAATGTTCCTGAACAAAACAGGTAATTAAAACGAGGTTATTTGTTTCATTACCTGGAATCAGCCAAGGATGGCAATCATTAGCAGGAAGGTCATTGAATGAGTTGTCTTTTATTGGCTGTGGGAATCACACGAGTGCGATGAACATGAAAGAGACTTGCGGTTAACACATCCAGAATGTGTTTAGAATCTGAATGTTTTCTGGCTAGTTGAGCATTTCACAATTGAAATATTCAAATTGCAAACGCTTTTATTGGAAACAATTTCACGGGCAGTATACCTTCACCACAATCATTCTAATATTAATAACATTATATTAAAAAAACAAGGAACAGCTTCGGCTTATGCAGCAAATGAAGTGTCGGAAGCCTGTGTAGTTCCACCTAACATTCTAACTTGGGCTTTTTCTGTTGTTGCATTAACTCTTTGGAATATGCTCCCTCTTAGTGTAAGATTAGTTGAAAATATTGCACGATTCTGCTATCATTTAAAAACTTATCTAGCTCCCTGGCATATCCATCCAGCTGTCAACAATTTGAATACTACTTATCGGTTTTGAGACTGACTAACCCTTTTGTCTTGATGCACCTCTGAGCTAGGTTTCCAAGGATTTAGGTGCAATAGAAGTTATCTTATTATTTATATTTATACATGGGTTGGGAACACTTGCACTGGCAGAGAGACAGGTGGAGAAGCGACAGGAGGAGAACCGACAGGTGGCAGAGAGCACCTGGAACTGGAGTCTGTGTACGCATGGCTGCAGTGGTCATGTTGTGCCTGTACTCACCAGACTCCAGAGTTCTATGGAGCAGCTCTAGTCGGTGCTCCACCCCGACAGTTAGTGCATTCTCTGTCGTCAGGCGGCACGATGCAGCACTTCTCTCAAGAGCAACGCCAGACAGCTGAACAGACAAACATACTCTATAAATCAAATACCCAGTTAAACATTTTGTTCGGCCACAGTAAAAATAATTTAATAGTTTGTTCAATGATTTCATCGAAACTAAATAATAAATTTGCACAAACATGCTAATGTGTCTTAGAAGATACTAGGTGTGTGTGCATTTTGTGTGAACAAAATCAAATTCCTTTCTGTGTCTTGCAAAGAAACCAGATCTTGCTGGTGATTAAATAATCAATGATTAATGACGACATATTTACAAGTGATGGATCAAGGATGGAATGTTTGTATGCTTCATCATCACCATTGAACAAAAATATGATATGCATTATTCTGTTTCCATATGTGCCAATTTTACTTTGATGTTTCTACGGTTGACTTCATTATAACAGTGTAATTTTACTTTAAAAACACCAGATATTGGAAGTTTGCTGCTGACTGTGCTGCCACCTAGTGACCATTAAGTAAGAAAATCATTCTGTAGATGGTCCAATAAAAAGTCAAATCAAATTAATTTTCTGTGCTGCAAGAGTATATTGATTGTTGAAATGTGGGTGGTATCATCATCTCGTTTGTGAGAATATATTGACATGCATATCATATAGGATAGAGGCTTCACAAATATGGTAGAGAACTGAAAAGGCATATATGGGAAGATTAATATATAAAGTATATGCCACAGTCTGTTTTGGACATGTAAATTTCCCTTAAAATTGGTGGTGATGGTGCTATTATTAATGATAAGAATAAACTGAAATACTGGAACAATTTAAAGCTGGCATGGACATTATAAACAACACCAAAAAATAATTGAATGCTGTGATTTTCTTCAAAGGTTTGGAGATCTATTCCAGTTCTGACATCCACAGGCACAAAACAAACTGACACAGAAAGTCATAATTAAAGTTCCTATGATGCTTGATCTCGCTTGATTTGATCAACCAGTAACAACATTTTTTATACAAATATTTTCTTCAAACTGTCTTTTATGTGAGATAAGTCAGATTACACAGTCATAGGATGCAATTATTATGATAATTTATTTACCTCCGGTTGTTCACTCAATAGCGATAGACAGATGGCGCCACTGCCACAGCCAACTTCGATGAAGCGTTCACTGTTCTTTACTACTGGGTCATCTAATACAAATGAAACTAATTCCTGGAACAACACCAACCCAACATGACAGAATTGTAAAAGCTAAGTACCTGGTAGTACTAGTAAATTTGAAAAATGCATTTATTTTGTATTTCATTATTTTTAACCAATTTAGAATTATACAACAATATTAGCAACTTTTGTGTTTCTCTTAAAAAGAAAATATTAGCATAATTTATAGTTTGTGAAATTACCCCCGGTACGAGACTACGAGTGACCTCCTGACCTCTGTCTCTGGCCGTGGAATGAAGACAGGTGGCGCCATGCATAGTGTGAGACCTCTGAAGTCCCACTCGCCCAGGACGTACTGTATAGGGCAGCCGGTCAGTCGTCTGATGGACAGTGTGGTCAAGTCTTGTAGCTGACTGACCGACAACACGGTCACTGGATCGACACAGTGTAACTATAAATAAACATCTTGGTCAGATATTCACACAATTAATGTAAAGACAAAGTAGTAGTAACATGTTTTATTTAATACAGTGCCAGATCCAATTAAGATAGTTTCTGGCACTTAGCAGGTATAAAACATTAAAATAAATTACAAAATCATTAAATAAACACACACATACTTTTAAACCACTGTAAAGAAACTGCATTAGATAAGAATAGATCTACAAAAATAGTATACTAACATACACATGACAACTCTAATGGTATACCGATAATTCTAAGTTTTTCTTTAAAAAATCACCATGCAAATTCATTAATTTATTAAACTAAACTTATATTTAATTTTGTTTGAATATCATGTTCACACTGCATGCACATTGAAGGAATTTTATTTTACAGGTGTTAATGTTAATAATAGGTCCAACACATGATCTTGTGAATGCCTAGGGACCATTTCACTAACACTCTTTACAATTAATTTTGCACCTTTACAGTGATGTTTGAAAACTGTCAACACCATTATACACCATCGGGACACCTTCATCAGTGTGTCAAGGAAATAGTGTCCTCACTGATACGTCAGTGCTTAGCCTTTTGCAAATGTTTTTAAAATGTTCTTTAAATTTAATAACGGATTCTAGTTAAGGATGGATTTCTCCAAAAAAACCTTTGTTGACAGCTTTTTAATGTTGCCTCATGAAGACATAATTTGGGCAGTACAGATGTTAGATCTGCTTGTACTACATAACATGATGTTGCACTAAAGCAGTGAGACTATATACCTTAAAAAGCAAAAAATACATGTTTCTACTCACAGTTTTGTGGCCGAGTACATGTGAGACTAGATACCGAACTGATTGGTCAGGTTCTGAAACACTGCATGACTGAAACACTTCCTCCAGTCTGACACAACATTCTTGTACTGTCATTGACTCCGTGGCAAGCACTGCCAACAATCCTTCCCCAGTAACAGAATTGTCTAAACACGACTGTTCCTTTCTAGAGTGTCGATTCACTTGATGACTGTCCGTGCATAAGGTCTTCTTACTCCCTGTCCAGACACATCTTTGTACACTTGTGTTCCAATGATTAAGTCCACTTTCAGACCATGAAATCTGTTTCGCAAGATTATTTTTATCAAAGCTGTATCTATTTTTAAACAAAGCTGTTACTCCATGCATTTTACAAGTATGTAGACACCCCCAGGAGATTCCAGCTGTAACCATAGTAGCCAGCAAAGACCACCTCTCAGTAGAGTATCCGTGAACTTCATGAAGCACTCTCCCAAGGTGACGATTCAACATGGCTGCCATGGGTGAAGCCAAAATGTTGGATATTAAAATTACTGAATTGTTAAAATTAACATGTTCTTGATGTCCCAGTGTAAGTAGTCTTTATTTCAAAATTCTTCAACCTATATGAAAAACAAAATACATTAATAAATCAAAAGAATGACCTAACAACACTTATTCACTAATGTTGCATGTCAGTATTTTCTGTTTTGTTATCTGACATAACATCTCTAAAGATGGCTTTGGCCAGTGCTATTCTCTCGGTTGTGGACTGCTACAGTATAGATATGTCCGTTTCTTGGTTGTAAATTATTACACTGGGTGACTGCTCACTGGAAGGGTATCAAGCCCTTTCACAGGTTTAGAGCATGTGGTGGACCTGTTGATCGTTGTACATACTGCAATAGAGAAGGGACTGGAAGTTTCATTTTGTTGTCTAGGACTAGGAATCGGTGGAATTAAATTTAAACCTTTAAGTTGTTATTCGAAGACAAATTCGCTATATAATTTATATATTATATTAATTATGTAAATAATTGTATTGATCTATTGACGTTTTAACAACCATACTCGGATACTCAGTACAACTTACAAGTTGACTGCCTTGTAAAATCAATGTCAAATATATTCTTTCATTATCGCTCACTATTTAAACTATTTCTTTCTTTCCATGCGTTACTGTTTTTACAGTATCATGATTACTAGTGTCCCTTCACGAATGACGTGCATTAACTTTTCTAACAGCAATATGCCGCTACTTGCTGTTTGTATGTATTAATTTCTAGCCGATAAGCTAATTTAGTACAGTGTAACAGCTTCCGTGAGAAACCCAGCTCATGACCACGTGCTTTTGTTTATTATTCCGCTCGTCGAATGTCTAATTAGACATTCGCAAATTGCGCACCGTGGTACCTAAACATTGACTTTTCCCAAATGATAGTGTTATAATGATCGAGATATTATAACAACTGTTAGTAATAGTAATAATATGTTTTCATATAATTTTGTTCAGGTTGTGGTGTTATGCTGACCACATTAGTAACTTCTGTGTGTTGTACAGTAGTGGTGCCAGGCCATTCATTCTTTCCCTGCACTAACCTTGCATGTGTCTGTTGGAATTGTAGGTGGTCAGCCGAGGGTGACGATGTGTTTCCACACCCTTGTTGTCGAGCCTTGTTGCATGAGCAGGCGATGTTATAGACCACGTCTATTGTTGGGCTTGCAATGTGGTCAGCCCAGGGTGACGATGTGTTTCCACACCCATGTTGTTGAGCCTCGTTTTATGAACAGGCCATGTTGTAGACCACGTCTATATTGTTGGGCTTTGCAATGTGGTCGGCTCAGGGTGATGATGTGTTTCGATCACACCCATGTATGCCATGAGCCTGATTGCATGAATAGGCCATGTTGTAGACTACACATTTATTGTTGGGCTTGCTAGGTGGTCGACCCAGGGTGATGATGAATTTCCACACCGGCGTTCTAATTAACCTTCTGTTGTGTGAACAGGCAAGGTCATGTACCATACCAGTATTGTTGAGCATGCGATTACTTACGCCCATATTGTTGAGTTCTTTATGAACACACTATGCAGTGTAATACATATTGGAGTGTGTTAATTGCGGTCGGGTTACACTTTAATGTGGGTCTGCGAATGTTAATTTGAGTTTATGGTCACTTTTGAAGGTGCGCTGTCATAGACACATATACCTGCCAGCAGATCTTAATAACCGGATTTTCTATATGAATTTCCTATTTCAGGCGATTGTGCGATGGCCACATGCACATATTACCCATCAATAGGCCGACACCACAGCAGTATGCCTCCCTGTATCTATTCAGGATACATGTTAACCCATATGCGCGGGAAACTGCTCTGCTGTGTTTTCCCAATGCATAAGTTAAAATGAAGATCATGCGCATGCGTCAGGTGTAGTCGAATCCGTTTTATCGCTCCAATATTTACCGATATTATTTACGATTTCCAAACGTTTCTCTCGTTCATAAATGAATAAGGCACTCGTATAACTACATCGGAATACAATCCCACGGTTGTAGTTGCAATCTGACATACCTAAACCAAGTTTTTGACAAATTAGCTTCCCTAACAACCAGCCTAAAACCTACAAAACAAGATGGCGAACTAGTAAACAACGGGTATAAAGCGCGCGAAACCCAAACCACCCCCAAATCAAATCATAAATCGGTGCATTCTCCTAGTGACAAAGTAAAACCTATGTTATTATCATTACTAGTTCTGTTTATATACTATCAGAATTCAAGCTGAAATAAACAGTAAACACAATAAACTGTATACCAATAAGTGAGTGCATAGACCATTCCATAGTCAGACTGCACACACGGAAGTGTCGTGTTAGTTGGGTTTTCAGTTTGACTCATGAACCAGTGTGAGCTGGTTCAACATACACACATGTAAATATATACTTTCACATAAAACTTACGTATCATACTATTACAAATCCGGATTGTAGGCTGTCGAAAAACAGCAACAACTAGTCACTAAACCGTTTACACGGACAGATATTTTATAATTATTTTATATTTACTTAGTTGGGTTTTCAGTTTGACTCATGAACCAGTGTGAGCTGGTTCAACATACACACATGTAAATATATACTTTCACATAAAGCTTACGTATCATACTATTACAAATCCGGATTGTAGGCTGTCAAAAAACAGCAACAACAACAACTAGTCACTAAACCGTTTAGACGGACAGATATTTTATAATTATTTATCTTTTATTTTTTAGTATTATCTCAGTACACGTTTTAAGTGTGGGTGTGTTTCTTAATAACTACTTGACCGTTTTATCAACTCTAAACCACTACCACTCGAGTTGGTGACATGGCAGGCTCCGTACGACATACCTCTACAAGATGCACTTTTAGATGTACCCTGTTCATGATTTTATGTCTGCAGATAACTTTTAGGTTTTTAAATGATCCCAATTTAAAAAAATTGGAGAGTTTCCAGAGCAACACAAACGAGACCTATGTCAACGCCAAAGCTAGACAAGACATCCATTCTGTCACGTCCTACTACATTTATAGTCCCATATGGAAAACCATAGCCCAATTGAAATGTCTCAAATCCAGCACCTCCACTGGATTACTGATCACTCCTCTACCGTATAAACCCAGGACAACAACAAAATTCTCCATTCTTCTATGCATCATGCTCTCAGGAGATGTTCAACTAAATCCAGGCCCCTCTAAATGTCACTCATGTAAGAAATCACTAAGGTCTAATGCACTCATCCTAACTTGTAATGATTGTAATAAATCCACACACATCAAATGCGCCAGGATATCCAGACAAGAATTTAACAACACTTACAGAAACCAAAATGTACCATGGCACTGTTCAAATTGCTCAGCACCGTGTGGCATTTGCCATGGAGATGTCCTAAATGACCATAAAGCAATTCAGTGCGACCACTGCCTAAACTGGATCCACTCACAATGCTGTGCAATAGATGACAATGAATACAAACGATTAATAAATTCCTCATGTTCGTGGGCCTGCCCCGAATGCAACAACTTCAACTTCACAAATTCTTTCTTCAGAGATACAGAAATCCCAACGGCAAATCCCTTTTATCCACTGGACAGTAACTGTCATAACCTAAACGAAACCACCAACAACAATACAACTAATAGCAAGAAAGCATATAGACCAAAAAAGAGACCAAACTTCAGATGCATCCTCATAAACTGCCAAAGCGTTAAAAAGAAAGCCTCAGACATCGAAGCACTAAACAATCTGCATAACCCAGACATCATCTGTGGCACTGAATCATGGTTAGATCCCTCAATAAAAAATGGAGAAATATTCCCAAGCAACTTTAACGTCTTTAGAAAGGACAGAGAAACAGACACTACTGGAGGGGGGGTATTTCAAATATCAAAAGATGACCTCATAACAAGCCACCTACCAGACCTAGACACTAACAGTGAGAGCATTTGGACTGAAACCCAGATAACAGGAATGAAACCAATAATCATGTGTACCCTCTATCGTCCCCCAAATGACTCTCATGGAACTCAAATCGAAGAACTAGACCTAGCCCTTTCTAAATTAGGTAACAAGATCAACACACATAATGTCATCATTACTGGCGATTTCAACCTCCCTAACATCAATTGGGAAATTCACCAAGTCACAACTAACAATGGATACAGTACAGCTGCTGCCAATAAATTACTCTCTCTTACAGAGGAACATGGTCTGATCCAACATGTCAAGGAACCCACGCACAGACAGGGAAATGCCAACAATATTTTAGATCTTGTCTTCACCAATAGACCTGGGTTAATAAAGAAGATAAATGTAGTAGACGGAATAGCAGACCATAGCACAGTCATTATTGATGTAAACATTTCGCCCAAACGCAAACATCGTCCAAAACGTAAAGTCTTCATTAGAAATAAAGCCGACAATATTAACATCCAGAAATCTCTTGAAAACTTTACACATGAATACTTCTCTCAAAACCAAAACATGACTGTCAATGACAAGTGGAATCTTGTTTCCACGAAAATCATCAACATTATGAACCAATATGTACCGCACCGACTTACTACTTCAAGACACAATCTTCCCTGGTTCAATAAAGATTTAAAGAAAATGTGCAAAATAAAGAAACAGCTATATAACAAAGCAAAAAGAACTAGAAATCCAGAAGACTGGAAAGAATTCTGTGACATCAGGAGAAACATGCATAAACACCTTCGTTCTGCTAGACTATCCTACATAAGTCAATTCCTGACAACAACAATAACAGAGAAACCTAAATCATTTTGGAGCTTCATTTCTAAACTTAGACAGGATAACCAGGGTATTGGGGACCTTAACATTGCTGGTAACATCATTAGCGACGACAAACATAAAGCAGAAGCCTTAAACAATCAGTTCCAAAGTGTCTTCACACACGAAGGAAATTCCACCCTACCAGATATGGCCAGAAGTCCACATGGAGAAATCCCCAAACTAACAATTACACTTAAAGGAGTACTTGATCAACTTTCCAAAATTAACATTTCTAAATCGCAAGGACCAGATGGCATTCCACCATGGTTCTTAAACAGATATGCCTCTCATCTAGCACCAGTAATACATGACATTTTCCAATCATCTGTTGACTCTGGACAAGTCCCCAATACCTGGAAAGAAGCCAATGTAACAGCAATTTTTAAGAAAGGAAGTAGAGCAGAAACATCTAACTACAGACCAATATCCTTAACACCTGTGGTTTCTAAACTTCTTGAACACATCATACATAGTCACATTATGAAACATCTTGAACAGCACCACATTCTAACTGACCACCAACATGGCTTCCGTGCCAAAAGATCAACTGAAACACAATTAATTCAAACAATCCATGACATAAGCAAATCACTTGATGAGAAGAAATCTGTAGACATGGCCATCCTTGACTTCACCAAAGCATTCGATAAAGTTCCACATAAAAGATTAATCCACAAACTCAAACACTATGGCATCACAGGCCCAATATCATCATGGATAAATAGCTTCCTTACAGGAAGAACTCAACAGGTCGTTATAAATGGATCTAAGTCAACATCAACTCAAGTCATTTCTGGGGTACCACAGGGCACAGTACTGGGGCCCCTACTTTTCCTACTTTACATAAATGACCTGCCAGACAATCTTTCCTCAACTGTTCGCCTTTTTGCAGACGACTGCCTGTTATATTCACCGATTAAAACTGACCAAGACACATCTGTCCTCCAAAACGATCTGCTCAAACTTGAGAAATGGCAACACACGTGGCTTATGAAATTCAACCCCACTAAATGTTATACAATGACAATAGCCTCAAGAAAACCGACACCAAATCTCTACACATTCTGCGGACAACAACTTAAATCTGTTGAATCACACTGTTATCTTGGCATACATATATCAAATACATTAAATTGGACAATACAAAGCAACTCGGTCACAAAAAAAGCACAACAGACATTGGGAATGATTAGAAGAAATTTAAATAAATGCCCAACCCAAATCAAGTCCATAGCCTACACAACCCTTGTCCGCCCCATACTTGAATATGCGTCAGCATCATGGGATCCACATTGCCTAAGAAATATCAAACTCATAGAAAGAACCCAGAGACAAGCCGCCAGATTTTGTAAGAACAACTATTCTAGAGAGCCTGGAACGGTAACACAACTCCTTAAAGATCTCCAGTGGGACACCCTCCAATCACGAAGAAAAACCCAAAGACTTAGCATATTATATAAAATGGAACATAACCTCATAGATATCCCACTAGATCAATACACCAAACGCAACACCAGATGCTCACGTAAACATAATAAACAGTTAGTACAAATCAGGCACTCGACAAACATATTTGGAAACAGCTTTTTCCCAGTCACAATAAAAGAGTGGAATTCTCTACCTCCAAGCATTGTATCAAGTACGTCACTGAATTCATTCCAGATTAGCCTAGCCCAACATGTAAAAAATTAATCCATAAGAGCCACCATGCGCACTGGCGTGATGTGTCCATAGGACATTTTGCCAGTCAAAATACAGATACAGAAAATATGGGAAAAAGGGCGGCCCTCCACCTGCAAGCAGATCGACGCTCCACGGGACCAACTCGGATGCCTGCGAGACTGACAGACGACTGGTCCTGCCTCGTTGCGCACCACTATCCTTGAGTTGCAGCGACAATTGCAGGAAACTCAAAACCAACTGACTGAGGTTTGCGTCAGCGACAACTGTCCCCCTCAGTTTCGACTCCGACATCGACAGCACTGCCACAATTCGACACAAGATGGCAACAACCGAGACATCCACCCCATGCACATATGCAACAGCCAGATACATTTTCGAGAGGGGGCAAGGTCACATACTGTCAAGCTATGCTGGCCAGCGCCCTCCAGCAAATGTCAGGAAAGACCCACCTCGGGCTTAGACAAGGTGAGTCTCTTTTTGATCTTGTGGGCTACGCTGGACCCCAATATTAAAGCGATGATCTGGGCCCACCAGTACATCGAGCTGGGAGCATTGACAACATCTTCAGAGCCAACAGTATCCTAGCTGGTCCCTCGACCTTCTCAGTCAGCTGCCTTAACCACACATGACGCCAGGCAGGGCGACACCAGTCACCAACATTGCACATTGAATGCGTGCATTCAGTACTTATGTCAGTGTGTACGTAGAACACTACTCTACAGAGGCACCATCAACGTTCACATACATGATGCGAATCATGGACATGCAGAAACGGGACATGGTGGGATGGCTTGGCGCACCTACGATGAAAAGTTTCTCCGTGTCCATGCTTTGTTGCTGTCGTTGCCGTGCCACGAACTGGGATTTAGCCATGGACGCCGTTCATGGTGATGCATTCCTAATGGCTGCATCGCGATCGCAGCAGCCTTTTCGCCAGAACTGCCGGCAACCTGGACTGGCAGACTCGGGCGTGAGCTTCGCCTGGAACAGTAACAGCAAATGTGCCAACAGGCAACACCGCTACAGACATGCCTGCAGTGTCTGTGGAAGAAAAGAACATGTCAAAATCAACTGCTACTCTGTCAAGAGAACCTCCCAGAAGCCTCCAACTCCAGTCGTACCCCACAGGCTGGCAAAGTACCTAGTCGGGTACGAAAGGGTTAAAAGAAACCGATTAATTCGTGGGTTTTCATTCGGTTTCCGCATCCCATCAACCATCACATGCAGTCCTCAAAATAATCAGCGTGTCAACCATCTTTCAGTCCTGAAGCACCACCAGTTTGTCACCACTAAACTAGCACAAGAAGTAGCAGCGGGCAGAATAGCAGGTCCTTTCTCAACTCCTTCAACAGTAGGTGTAGTGCTGTCGCCTCTTGGTGTGGTTGACAAGAAAGCACCAGAACAATTTCGACTAATTCACGACTTAAGTTTTCCTAAAAGCAACAGTGTCAATTCCCACATAGCAAACGTACACCCAGAAGGTACATTGTGAATGGCTAGATGACTGTGTCACGCGAATCCGTGAGATTGGACAAGGCTGTCTTGTTGCTAAAGCAGACATTCAAGAAGCATTTCGTATTATTCCTATTTAACCTGCCGATCACAGACTCCTCGGCATGACATGGCAAAGTAAATATTATTTTGATAAATGTCTACCAATGGGTTGCAGCACTTCTTGCCAAACATTTGAATGTTTTGCTTAGGCTTTGCAGTGGATTGTTTCTACTAAATTCCATGTGGAGTACCTGTCTCACATTTTAGACGACTATTTTTGTCGGACCTGCTCAGTCTACCCAGTGCAGTATGGGTCTTCAGTCCTTCCTGGCATTGACTACTTCTCTTCACATTCAAGCGGTAACCCAGTTACACGACTTTGCTGTAACTACTTTACCAGGAGATTATTGGTTTCCTGCCTCCGTTCCCTTAATTGGTCATTTTACTGCTCATCACCTCAGAACAGGGTTGTCATCAGCCTCAGTCACTTCTCGTATTTCAGCAATTGCAATTTTTCACAAATTATTCCAGTTCCCAGATCCAATTGGTGATTTTTTAATCAGACGCATACTTCTGGGGGTTCACAAACAGTTGTCAAAATTTGATACGAGGCTCCCGATTACCATACCTATATTACATGCACTTTATGATTCCTCAGGACATATGACTCAGGCACCTTATTATGCTTGCCTAGTTTGGGCTATCTACCTGCTAATGTTTCATGGTTTCCTTCGTGTTGTTGGCGAAGTCACTAACTCTTGGAATAACATAAACATATTCCAGGTATCAATTCTTTCGGACTCCCTAGTGATAGTTTTCCAAAAGGCAAAACACCGATTTGGATCACACATTTCCATCTCAAGTCCATGAACACGGACTAGGTACTGCCCAGTGGCTGCTTTATATGAGTACATTTCTAAGAGGGGTCAGGCACAAGGCCCACTATTCTGTGACCCAGATATGTCACCAATCATCTCTCATCTGCTAAATTATTAGCTATCTTTCTCATTAGCGTGGTCATCTCTCCATAATCTAAATATAAAATCTCACAGTTTTCGAATCGGGGCAGCAACATATGCCTCAACTCAGGGATATTCCGACTCCCTAATCCAAAGGATGGGCTGTTGGAAATCATCGTTATTCAAAACGTATTATATATATCCAGATTACTTCTTTCAACACTTTTTAGACATGTATGATGACTTTGATATCTCAAATCATGGAGTTGGAAGACTTTATTCAAATGTTATCTTTACCGTAATAATCTTAATCATTTCCGTGTAATGATGACGGTTATCTAGGTTAACACTGGTTGATTGCATCAGAAACTCTGGCGTCTACCTTACCACAATCTCGACCAAGCCCACTAGCTGGTGATTTGTTTGGTCAATTTCACCACAATATGTGGTATTACGAACACTATGCATTCATGTATGTACATACTTATATATATTAGTTGATAAGTAATACTCTCTCTGGTCTCAGAGGGCCGAGGTTGGGGGGGCCTGGTGCGTGTTCAGCTCTTCAGCTTTTGGCCAGGAGTATATGCACATAGCCGGTCACCCCCAGTCTTAACCTCCCTAACATACATTAGATATGTATGTATTCATATTATTGGTATATATAATTATATACAATTCTATGCACGTTTAGCACTTAAAGATGGCACTAGGGAGGTGAGGAGAACTTATATGTATTCCTGTACTCTAGTATGAGAGGCTATACTGCCGATATATACCAGGGTATATATCATTAGATTGCATTCACAATTACCGTATTCGTTCTTTTTTAGCGTATATGCCCTAATTAGTGTACACCCCCTTTTTCCAGCTGGGTCTGATGTCGGTATGTAACTAAAACTGGTCACTGGATCCATCATTTATTGTAATTATCTGTCAACCATTGACAATATCAGAAAGAAAGTTCCACCTGCATCCACAGCCATTCTCTGGGTGGCAATCTTGTTAAAGGTATGACCTGGTTCTGCGCAGTATGTTGCCATTTGGAGTTTGCACAATATATGAACGTGGTTCTGCGCATGCAGCTACGATTTCTCCCTGACACCGTGTGTCTGTGAATCCTTATTGGGGATTTTCACTCATTGGCCCGCGTGAAGTGGGGTGAGCTCTGGACTTGGTAGACTAGCATCAACTGGTGTACACCTTAGGTTTGCAGCGCTACTTGTCCATCATTTCCAGTCTTGTAGCATTTCTATATGATGGCAATCGTGGCGCTGCTTGTTGATTGCACCTTCTTCATATATGGGAATTTGGAGTGGTAGTCAGTGATGAGCAGGTAATTGTGACCCTTGATCTCAAACATATCGCTTGCTATCTTTGTCCAAATTACAATATCCCATCTCAAGCATTACAAATTAACAGATCGACCATTCCCCAAGTTAAATTCACTACATTTGTTGGCGTGTATATAGATGAACACTTACATTGGTGTATGCACTTGAATAAACTGGCATCTAAACTTGCGTGAAATGTTGACATACTCTGAAAACTAAAACATTTCCTCCCCACATACGTCTTAAAAACGATTTACTGTTCGTTAGTATTACCACATCTCCAATATTGTATGCTTATATGGGCTAATATGGGCTTTACAAAACTAAACAAAGTCAGAATGCTACAAAAGAAAGCCATTAGGATCATCAACAACTCCGATTACCTTGCTCACAATGAACCGCTATTTAAACAGAACAATTTACTCAACATTGATAGTATTTACAAAATGCAACTATGGCTGATTATGTTCAAGTATACTCGTCAAACACTTCCAACCAGCATTGCAACTCTATTTCAAAGAAATAGGGAAATCCACAACCACAACACTAGGAACAGCAATGTTTACTTTGTTCATGAAGCACGAACACACATACGGAAATTTACAATTAAATATTTTGGTCCTTCGTTCTATAATACCACACCAGAATACACACAAAATACTGCATCTGAAAAACTATTCAAATACAAGTTAAAACATTACTTACTCTTGACATACTGCAACGTGTCATAGAGTCCCACGTAGTCTTGAATTGGGCTTATCCTGCATTGATGTAGGTACTACATATGTAGTTTAATTCATAGCTGTACCAGGCCTGGGGTCAATTACATTGCAATGTAATCGATTACTATTACTTTCTTTCCTTCCTATTACATGCTGAATTCTTCATATTACTATTACATTTGAAGCAATTACTATTAAATTTTTCATCAGAACATTTTATGGTATAATGCACTGTTTGCATAAATACAATAAGTACAATTGTTTGACTCACAGTCTCAAGAAGTTAAACAAGACAGGTGAATCTAACTTTCCATTTATTGATACCCATGCCCAAAGTATTTGAAATAATATTTGAGAATGTCAAGTACTTTCATCATCATTAGGGAAATATTATAAAGTATAACAATTAATAAATATTTACAACAAAATATATCTATATCGTATATACCATATTTAGTACAATCTACCAACTATATTGACTAAGGATAGAACATACATGTTCCTTTTATATTTAAATACCATACTGGATTGAAAGAAAAAAGCAATAGTCAATGCCACATGACTTGGTGGATTATATTAGTCTAATTAAACCACATTGCTCTACAGCTGCTTGGTGCTTGTGGACAGTTCATTATTGGCTCAAGTACAAATACATCAGGATGTTTTTTACACCCACTGTAGTTTAGGCTGAATTGTGTGCACCATGGAGGCAGTCACTAAACCCATAGGCTTACTTGAAAAGGATAGTTGATAACTTGCAATTATAGAAAATCAATAGTTTTGAACAGTTCAGATTAACAGGGGTCTAATGCCTCTGCTCTGCCTGTGACCAATTAAAGATTAGTCAAGGTCTCAATGGAACAATGGCCAGTTGGACTGGCTTGGCTCCAGATTGGGGTGGGAGTGAGAGTCCATTACACAAGATACTGGCACTCTGCCAAAGTGAATCAGCAAGCTCGAGCAGATACAAGCAAAATGTGACCATTTAGCTTTTTTGGGAGGCCCCGAGGTGCCCTTAGAATGATTCAATCAAATACAAATTTCTTGTGAACAGTGACATTACAAAAAAATAGGCAAAATGTTTTGGGACCCTTGGAGGCCCTAGGGAGCCCTTAGAGCGATTCAATCAAATACAAATTACTCGTGTATAGTGGCAGTGCCCTAAGATGTCTATGCAAAATTAGAGAAAAAGTTGCTGAACGGTTTCCGAGATACGGCAGCTAACGGCGGACGGTGGACGCAGAGTGAGGGCAATAGTCCGTTGGACCTTTGCATGCGTGTATCTTATTAGTTTAGGATTGTTTGTTGAGGAAAATAAATTGGACATTAACACAATATTATAAGCTTTATGGAACATGACCTAGACCGCTATTTTCGGCTTATACGCAGAATGTGCCTTTGCAACATAATACTCCAGCGTCGACTACAATCGCAGAAACGACGACCAACTCGGACGTGGAGAAGAAAAGAAATTTAATATTTAAAGAACTCGCTCTACAGTTGCTCCAGCAAATGTAAATACATAAATTAAATCGTAAAACTCTGGTGGTGACAGCGATATAATATAAAACAGTGCACGCTGACAGAAATGCTGGACACGACATCACGTTGTCCATCGCTCCTAGCCCATGCACGTATGTATGTGTGTAGATATATCACAAATAACATCATCACAGTTATGTACAATCCTCCCATGCATGGCTCTCGTGTCAACATTTGAGGCTCGGCCAACGTACGTAGAGTACATCTAATATTCACAGACGACACATCCATACATACACAACCGATCGATTTTATCACTTTCACGAACACTCCATCATAGTCATCAGCAATATTTTAATTTATACACATTTATAGACACTTATATACAAACATATTAGTATTATGTGCACGTAGTTACTTATGTACACTGACAATCACGCATGTTGTATCACGGACACATCAAGTGAGAGATACGCAGGCATTCGATACACAAAAATATTTCTCAGTAGAGGTGACAATGAGTCGCATGTGTGCAATTTTGTAAATGGTGTGCATAATTCTATTTCACTGAAATAAGAAAATACCAGGTTGTGGATTTTCACCACCACTTCACTGTTAAAGTGGCTTCAACGGTTCAATTTTTTACTTGTCTCTTTTTTAGTCATTTTGCAAAACCTAAAATCTATCTGGTATCCACTATGACATGTTTAACTGTTTAGTTCTAATGAAATAATTTGACAAAGTACCAAATTATTTTCAACCAGGCCCACCTGAAAGTCAACAACGACGACGTGGGTCCGCTTCTATAAACCACGATATAAGGTTATTTCGTAAGTTACCTGGTTTAGCGATGAATGTTAGGTATTTAACGGTTCTAACAAATGTTTGGACTCTTACTAAACCAACTGTGCATTTTACTTGGACTATTTAAATGCACTGCCGATTTGAAAAAAACCCGAACCTGATTCATGACGGTCAAGAGAACCGCGGAAGCAGCTTATACATCAGACAAAACTTGAAGATGCTGTTAAAGAAATCCGTTTGGAAATGATTTGGTAATTATCAAATGCTTGCCATTTAATTTTTTTATTTGGAACATGAATAATTTTCGGTAAATTTAAATCATGATATCACACTCATGTTAAATGTAAATAAAGGCTCTGTTCGGTATGATTTATAATGTGGCTTGTTAACTTGAATCTATGGAATGGCCTACAGCTAGAGAAAATACGTTTGACTGAATTAAATCAACCAAGTTCATGTTATTCAGAATGAAATATGTTACCGATCTAATAAGCCGAGAAATGTGTCGTGTCAGAAAATTTTTGTAACAAACACATCCACACAAACACTATAGTTTCAACTGTCACTGTGCTGGCTATGACCATTAATTAATTAATAAGCCATAATATAAAACATTTGTAGAACCAGCTACAAAGTATTAACAATACATGTATGCACTCTGACAATATCTCTGCTAAATGGAGACCCGATAAGCTGTTTACTTAGTGTATTTTTTAGAAACGGTTCATTGAATGGTTGTGTCGTCTGATCCATTTTCACAAAAACAACCAAACTATATTTTTTGATTCAATCTTCTTCTTAAGACAACAGAGTTAATGTAAGTCTCGACGTTTTGTCGAGTCAATTACTCGTAAAGAACTGAATTGTGAGATGTAACCTCTCCTGTTCCGAAACACCAAGACGAAAGTTAACTTAGCTCGAGAAGAAAATTGAATCAAATTTATTCTCCCAAGTTGACGAACATTTTCATCAACACAGTAACTTTAAGTTTCAATGGCGTAGCAAAAAACTTTATGTTCACCAAAAACCAAAGTGTAGTTCAGAAACTGCTATTTCCATAAGATCCATCACTGTTTGACTCTACCCGTGACAATTCCACAGAAGAACACACACCTGGGCAATGTTTCAACCGGCAGTTATTTCTGAAGATCAGAAAGTCAATCTCAATATAAGTTCAGCAAAACATACCTGATAATAATGTCATCCCTTGCATGCAAAAAGATATCGCAACTTTGTGATGTAAAATGGTTAAAATAATTCCGGCAAACCGTTATTGTGGCACATGGCAACGTTTTCGCCTTCAATGATGCTTCTAGAAAGTTTTAAAATGGATCAACTCCCCCATTAATAAACTTGCCAGGTTGATAGACGGTACACAGAGACATCAAGATTACACAAATGAGAGCACTCTGCTTACGCCGATGTTAAAAAGTAGTGTTGTCTGTTGTACGTTTTGACCAAACAATTCATGATAGTGTAAGGAACAACCATATCAGACAAAGAAACTGATTTATGCACAAAGGATTACGCAGTATGGAACCTAAAAGTTTTGAAGGGTTAGTATCTTCTGGTGTGATGCCGATAAAACTTTGTTAAAAATGTGAATTCCCACATTATGCTTTCCAGAACCATCACTATAACTTTTGTGAATGCACAAACTGAGAGATCTCTACTTGTGTCGTCAGAAAGAAGACCTTGGGAACAGGCCAGCTTTCTTCACTGTACGCTTCACGCAAAGCTTTATTCTGATGGAAAGGCATGCAGACAAACGGACAGTTTGAGGTCCATGAAACAGCAGTGAAGAAACATACAAGCAGAATGAAACGCGCTATGTGGGTGATATCCGAAGTCACATTGACAGCAAGACACCAGCATCTGTCTTTCGCAAGCTCTGTTCTGTCTCTGTATCATGCCTTAGTCATCCCACTTCTTTTTCCAGTACACTGTTGGTGTTCCACACAATTTCTCACTACCTAAAGGCAGGTTAACACAAGTTGTTCTGTCCACAACACAGGACTGATTAGCGAGCAGTCATTATTTATCAGCGGGCGAACCAGAGGAATCGTGGGACATACCGATTTGAAATCTAAATCACCCCAAAATCCTGTGTGCTGTAATGTAACACACACTCCAGTCAAACGCACTGAAATCTGACTCCGATTTGTTTACACTGGCAAAAAATATTTCAATTTTCCATCGGACGAACAGAAAAAATGAAATCTCACAGCTGAAATGATGAGATTTAACTTTATAGTTGTGATTAGAAGAACATTTGATTTTATAAATTATTGTTAATTGAAAACTGACCAAATCACAGAGATCCAACTTATTCCAAATTTCATGCAATGAAACCCGAGCCAGCCATCAATTCCATCACAACACAAAAATTACTCGAGTTTAATCGTCCTTAATTTCCTTCAGTTTTGCACGTGGTCATCCATCTTACATCACTTCCAGATCTTGCCAACTCTATCAAACTCCTGAGACATGTCAATGCTGTTGTTGCCTCAGTTTGACCTTATTACCTCCAGTTTTTTATCCTGTTATCTCCCCTCATATCCAATATCTATGTTTCTGAATCTGTCGTTATCACACGCACACTTACCCACTCATACAATCTCACTTTACCCATGCTATCTGTCTGCAACTGTAAGGTCCGTCCGACCTTAATCACACATCCCGGCTTGGCGACACGACGCGGTCACCCCCCGATCGCCCGTAGTCTAATATATATTGTTTGCCATGGGGAAGAATGGGAAAGCGCCAAAGTTGCTACTGATGGGCGTCTTTGGCGAGACGCACACGTACGTGTAGTCACATTCATCCGACTGCAGATAAGTTCGGTTCAACGTTGGCTCCGATGCACTGCGGTGTACCTTGGGAAGTGATCGCACCAGGTTCTCCAGCGATGCCAAATTCTGCAACAGAAAACATTGGAATACCGAAATGACTGTATCTGTCTGTCTGGACACCTTATGATTTCGGACACCCAAAAATCTACAAAATTTACTATTTTCGTGTACCCTATGTTTTTTGGACACCTCCAAAATAATAATCTTTCTTTGTGCCGACATAATTGGAGAACAATTATTAGTGATCTATTATAAAATATAACTTCTCACCAGGGATGACATAAAGCCCTATTAATAGCATGGATGGTGAAATGAGACATCAGTACTTGATTGTGTTTGTAAATATTCCGACAATGTGCCTGAATTATTTTTCTGTACCTATTTTTCAATGAAAGTTATGAAGCCACCTGGAAATGATGTCAAATTAATCTAGTGATATAAATTTAATCCTGGACGTGTTAATAAGAATTCCAGTGAGTAAACATCTGAATTATACTTCAAATAAAACATGCACATCTAGACCAGTGAAAATTAATCAAATAACAGGTCATCCGTAGACATACCTGAGGGAACAGTGGTCGATCCTCCCGATTGTATTTTACGCATTCCTGCATAATTCGTTTGAAAGCCTTCGGTGTGTCTTTGCGAGACAGCGATATGTCCGGCCGCAGGTACCCCTTGCCAACCATGAATAGAATCTGAAACAGCCACAACCAATACATCTGGATGTGTGGTTATATATAGTCTGCAAAGTCCTGTTAGGAAAATTGAGATATTACGTCGATGGGATCATGTGACTGGTCATGTGCCCTATGTACATGCGGTAATTAAATACACAATTGTCAGTCACTAACAAGTCTCTCAGAGTCGGCAGAGAAACACGGCCACTGACTTGGCCACAACAACACTGTCTGGCAGGGAGTTCTATGTTATAACAGTCCTTGGTAGGAAGGTGAACTTGTTGGCGGAGCGCAGTAACACAGCGGTAAGACCTCCGGACTCTCGACTGAGAGAATGCGGGTTTGAATCTTGTGCAGCAGTGTCGAACCTTCGGCAAGTTCGTTTACTCTACATTGCTTCATTTCACTCAGCTGCATGAATGAGTACCTGGCTATGGGCAGTGGTGGATATTTGTGTACGAATAGTCTTCGTGCATTAATTGCAGCGTGGCTGAATTCTTCCCAGAGAAGTCGAGATGGTGTTCGATTGAACAGGTCTGCAGGGAGTAAAGTGTAAAGCGCTTTGAGCAGTCCTGAGGACTGGATACGGCGCTATATAAGAACTTACCTTTTACCTTTACACCTCAACATCCAGTGTGACAAACTGTCTGGAATTCCTGCAATTGGTGAGGTGTACAGGGCATGGCGCAGGATGGTACAATGTGGGGATATCTACAAGTCCTTTCACAGCTCTGTATGTCATGCCAAGTCTGGCATGTGCCCTCTTGGTTTGGAGGGACTACCACTTTAATTCTAGTATCATGTTGCTTACTGACCTCTTATTCATTTTGTGTTGACTAAAATTTCAGGCCAGTATGTCCAGGTGTAATGTCTAGTGTGTTTTCAAAACTATCCACAAGAGGCCATCTTAAATCTGTCCAGCTAATCGGATTTAAACAATAAGATGGATACTCTATAAAAGACTTTTTCTACAACCTGTTCAATACGGGATGATAAAGACATTTCGCACATCCTATAAAAGGCATCCTTTTAACTGACATTTGACTCAAGATGCAGATCTCTTAGCCCCACCTCTAAACCAAGCATAATTGGGGTGGGGCCAATCGTGTATTTTCTAAAATATTCACAGGTGAAAGATCATATCTTGTACTGATACTTTCTGTATCCAACTTAGATGTTACAATACTAATAAATTCACCATTGCCATATCCCATAATAGTCGTTCCATTATCCAATGAAAATCTCTATACATTCCCTTTCACCCAATAGTCCACAAACTCAGCAATAAATTTCCAAGTCGGGATATGTAGTATCCAGTGGCACCCTCTTGCGGATACTTTTGAAGACACACTAGACATTGGGACGATTAGCAATTACGTGAAATCCGGTCTTGTATCCTAGCAATGGCCTTTGGTGGCTATTGCATTTAAATGAGGGAAACAGTCCACTATTTTTTTCAGCTGCATATCTTTGATTGGTCCCCCAAAGAACTTGTATGTTACTGTCAGGCTTTAGAGGTTGCATTATCCATCAAAATACCACTGCATTGTTTGGGTCCCACGGAGGCTTTAGAGGTGACATTATTCATGAAAATACTGCTGCATCATTTGGGTCCCATGGTAAACAGTGCATAACATTCGGTTGTGTATAGCCAAGATGGCGGGTCACCTTGATGACCAGACACCAAACAAGGGCAATGACGTTCGACTAATGGTCCTAATTACACCTGGACATACTGACATGAAAATTTAGGAAAAACCACTCGAATAGCTAGGGAAACAGTGATGTCAAGTCAGCAGCTATAACAGAAACGCTTGAAGACGATCGGAGATGTTCCCTACCTGGTCCTTGTTGTTAATGTGAGCGTATGGAAGTTGTCCTGTAATCAGTTCGTAGACGACGATGCCAAAGGCATAGATATCTGACTGGAACGTGTATGGATTCTCTTCCTTCATACGAATCACTTCTGGTGCCTGAAAGCAAAGCATTCGACCTATAACATGTCTTTTGACAATCATTACATGCTGTTTGTGGTGGGCCTGATTTAGCAAACACCATTATTTCTGTGATTGACGTTTGGAAATAAATACATACAAATAACTTAGGGTTTTTTTACGAAATGAGCCTGGAATGAGATGAACTAAAATAAGATGAGGAGGCCGATTTAAAAGGTTTCCATTCTTTGGTTTTATTATCAAATCATGTTTTATACTAAAAACTATGTATTCCAACACATTCACCAACGAAATATGTTTCAATGATGCAGAAACAGCATTTTAACGTTTACAAATATCACCTCACTACCAATCAAATCCGTGAGTAGTGAGCTCGGACAAATGTCATGACCCAACGGAGTGGAGCTTTTAATGTCAGTATGCTGTTATCGTGGCTTTAGACTTGAGATCATGCCTTCACAAGGGTGCATTGCCATGTAAACAACTGAACAGAAAATGTCTCTAACTTATTCACACATTTTAATTGGTTATATACGTTATCAGTGCCTAATTTATCATTAATGTTATTAAAGACTGCATATTTAATCTCTGCATTTCATGCTCAACACTGACTCACTCACCATCCACAAGAGGGAGCCAGTAGGCTGCTGGAACTGATGTGAACCACTCCACCGAGTCTTCACTGTAGCGAGACCAAAGTCACCAATTTTCACGGTGAGATCGTCCGTCAGAAAGATGTCTTACAAACAGGTCAAGGTTGACATGTTTACAAAGTTCTACACCAACATTTGAAGTAGTTTTTGCTGCTGTTTTATTGGTTTTATGCATTAAATGCAAAAAGGTCAACAGAGGCATCATGGGATATTTGTCAACTAGTCATAAATTTGTTATATTTTCATTAATGTTTTACAAGCTACAATAATACAAGATTTCATTGAGATTATTTTTAAAGTACTTATTATCGAGAAAATTTAGTAAATTAAAGTATGAAGACATATATCAGGACTTTTGGCTATGCAATATATTTATCTACATCAATGCTGTAGTTGTCATAAGACCCATAGATGGTACATTTTATTATATCCTGATGACATTGATATTTGTTTTGTTTAAAGGAAACCATTTGCCTTAATAGAAATGGTTTACAAGCATCTAAAAAAGAAAAAATACAAATAGGGAAAATTATAAAATTTTCAAAAGGATACTGTTAGACTTGAGGTCTCTGTGAATGATAGACTTTGCGTGGAGATAGCTGAAACAACAAGAATCAACGTCATGGATCAAAAGCAATGTGTATTCAAATCAGTACAATACACTGAAGACTTTTCTAGAAACATAATCGTGGGCTAATTGGCCCATGCAAGCAAAAAAGTATGTAATTTAAAAGAACACCTCATGTAGTACACACAGTCCACTAGTTTTATACTTCCAATGTCACACAAGGGTTATTACTCCTCCAGGCCCTGAGCTGTCTGTCTCTAGCTTTATACCCCCAGTGCCCTACAAGGGTTGTTACCCTCCACCCAGCACTTACTCCATGCCCTGAGCCGTCTGTCTTGCGATGTCAATAAGCGCCACCATCTCGAACTTGGTCTCATTGACATGCAGATGCTTGTATAGACTCGAGCCTTCGCACCACTGCGTCACGATCGTCAACTGTGGTTTAGACGTACACCCCATGAACAACAGAATGTTCACATGCCGCGTTTTCCTGGCAGGGACCAATCGCACATTAGATAATGCATACTGTCAACAAAGTGTCATTCTTATCAGTGTTATAGCTTGTGTGAAGAAGGATCATTGTTATGTGGCACTGTATCCAGTCCTTCGGACTGCTCAAAGTGATTTACAGTTCATATCCAGGCAGATCTGTTCAATCCAACAACACTGAAGCATCTGTGGGAAGTATTCATCTGTACTGCAATTATTGTGTGAAGACTATTTGCACACAAAAATCCACAACTATCTATAGCCAGGTACACATTTATACAGTAAAACTGTAATCTAGCTTAAAACAAAAAAAATAGCCACTTTTACTAAAATGAGGCGATTTACTTACAACAAAATGAATCAACATACATAAGATCTGAATCAACATACGTAACATTTTAAACATTTCAAACTAAAATATATAACATTTAAATAATATTTAATTTTAAAATAATAGATTCAGAATTTTAAATCTGATGTACCAAATAAAATAAAATAAACAAAGCGTACCTCAACACAGCAACTTCATTTTTAAAACCTTGCATCTGAGCTGGCGTGGGGTCAGTCACGTTGAGCCGTTTGACCGCCACTGGCCCGTGCCACTGACCGCGGAATACCGTCCCGAATGACCCCGATCCAATCCTTGGGCCAATGAGAATCTCCTCGGCAGGTATCTCCCAGTCCTCATTCGAATCCCGTCTTGAGCGCTGATGCTGGCGGCACAAGAACAAAAGTGAAATAAGTCTCTTTTACATGCACCAGCAACCATGCCTCGCAAACCATTGAAACAGGATATTATTTGTTGCAAAGATATAATACAACAAAGTACAGTCGAACCTTGCTTTATGGTCACTTTGGTAATACAGCCACCTTATAATTAAGGTCACCCTAAGATAGTCCCAAATTAGTTTTGTAGCAGTAAAGTACCTCACTATTCAGGTCACTTTTGTCCAGTTCCGAGGGTGGCCTTAATAGAGAAGTTCCACTGTATTAGATACAAAAACTGTACAATATAATACATTCTATTCGTCAAGAAAAATCAAAGTGGTACATATCTAATGTATGGTCGGAAAATAAAAGATGATGTCATATAAGGGACTAAGAGTAAATTTAGTCGCTGTCAAGGAGCCACATTGTGAATTAATTTAAACAATTATTTTACTTCTATAAGAAAATCTCGAGGTGGTAAAATCGGTGCATCATTACTACAAGATAAATGTATATGCTTGTATATTCCAAGTACTAAATATACATACAATCGTTTTTTACATTTAATTACTTATAACCAGAGATACAAGTGGCTTAATTAATTTATCTTTGCATATATAACAGTTTTGGATTACACAATGTGTAACTTTGCAAGATTTTGTTGCCTGTAGGTTGGTTCGCTTGTTGCGTTATTCAGTGAAGCTAAATTCAGACACCACTGGTGGGTCTCACATTAAAGATGATCGGATCCATTGGCGACTAGGAGTTAAACATGACATACGACAGTTTTCTCAATCGAGAGACTGGACCTTCACACACTACACTACCGTGGCCAAACTTCACAAAAAGAAGACTCACCAGTTTTTTGTTATCGGACTCTGCCGACCGCGCTCGCGGACGCAGCTTCGCCGTGTTTGTGGGCGATGTATGCGCGCTGTGACTGTAGCCCTTTGTGGGGCTGCTATTGGGACTAGGGACATTTCCCGAGGTAGGTGGGATCAGCCCACCTCCAGCATGCTGGCCTGTGGACACAAGGGGATGAGAGTCACACACTGTTTACTACGTCAGTAATTGACACATGCAAAAAGTGTGATAAATTGTATCCAAAATTATTTATGATGCTGTATGACAATATTATTTACGATGCTGAATGACATTCTTACCCCATTTAAAGTAGTTTAACTATTCTAATGTGTTCATTCCATCACAACACTTTATGGTACAGAAAAGGGAGATGTGGAGATCAAAATTGGCATTTGTGGCACATTTGGCCGTAGTATAGCAGCGTTCAAGCTTTACCCCAGATTGGTGCTGGTCATATTTTGAATGCTGTAGCATAGTGTAAGCTTTTGAGCAATAATGTCTGCAATTTGCAGGCATGCTATATGAACAGAGAGCACCTGATCTAAACAGAAAAGAAAACAATTATTATAGTAATATGAGCATTTTTGTACAACTTGTGTCTTGATGGATTGATCACATCAGCAAAGAAAACATGGGATAAGAAAGTTGTTTAGCAACGTGAATAATCTACACCAATCTAAGACTTTTATCCAAAGTGCGGTATCTAAAAAAAAAATTTAATATCATTACAAGACAACTAACTATATTAATAAAATACCTTATTTCGCTGGTCAAAGAGAAAACTCAAATAAATTAAATAAAGATTAAGGATGCACAACACAAAAATGATTAAACTATTTCAATGGTAAATAAAAACATACCAACTGAACTGAACATGTAATATAGTAACATGCTTAATACTACCATGTGCCAACATGACGCATTATGGAAGGGAGGTGCCTATGTTATTGCTCTATTTATTATTTTGCACATTTCCTTTGAGATTAAATATTGCAACGGAATGGACACAACAAGCAAAATAAAGGACAAAACCATGTAAAATACATGAACAAAATATATAAATATATGGCGTATGTGCACAGAAATGGTTGATTTGTATCAGTGCACAGTGGTTTATTTTAATTACATCTGAACATTGCTAACCAGATGATTAATTTATTTATTATTTTCCCCCGAAAAGAGAATTCTGACAGGTTTGTATTTACTGTATGAAAATGTACTTAATTCAGCACATATTCAGCATTCTGCTTTTCAAAATTCACACTTATTTGTTTAATGTAAACATAAAAGCTACCAGGACAATTCTGACTCAGATTTCTAATCAATGTTGTTGTGAGTTAATCTGTCATTTTGAGTCAGATTTCTAATCAATGTTGTTGTGAGTTAATCTGTCATTTTGAGTCATTTCTAATCAATGTTGTTGTGAGTTAATCTGTCATTTTGAGTCAGATTTCTAATCAATGTTGTTGAGTTAATCTGTCATTTTGAGTCAGATTTCTAATCAATGTTGTTGTGAGTTAATCTGTCTTTAAACCGGCGTACAAGACAACCTTTTTAAAAGAATTTACTGACCATTCTTTGAAGTCAGAACTTGAGGTAAAATATGAATTAATAAACGGATAACTAGGAACAGACAGCCTCCTTTTAAACTCTCTATGATCTACACGGATGGAGGTAGAAAACTGGCGTCTACCTTTGAGCGAATGTATTGTAGCATAGTGAGGGTAGTAGTGTTTGTGAGTGGGGGTGGCACTTTCGCTGCCGTGACGTTTCCCTTTGGAATACGTGACATGGCAGTGACGGGAAGAAAACACCTCTGCAATGCAGACAAGAGTGAAGATACAACCACCATCTCCCCTCCACCAGGGCTATCTCCCGTTGCTGCTGCCATCTAGCATTTGTCCCACAAAAAGTTTTAATTCCCAAATGACTAAAATTTCCTATGCTATTCGCAAATTATGTTCGTTGACAATGTAGGTTTTTCTGAGATTTTACCATGGTATGCATGCATAGATATATACATAATTATTTGCGGATAAGATATATATTTATACTTATATTATTGTTATGTTTAAACATGATATACATTTATACATACGTTATTATTATGTTTATACATAAGGTACATCTTTATATATATATGTTACTATATTTCAACATAAGATATATGACTACACTGTATCGTAAAGTACCATACAACTATAAGTGATTATAGCGCTTATATTTTTTATCATATAATTTTATCATATATGTGAAGTTTTCAATTATACATAAGACATAACAAACCTATCCATACAACTCATAACTAAATGTAACCACAACATGTTGGACAGCCTTTTTGATGTTTCTTTCATACACAACATGTTGGACAGCCTTTTTGATGTTTCTTTCATACACAACATGTTGGACAGCCTTTTTGATGTTTCTTTCATACACAACATGTTGGACAGCCTTTTTGATGTTTCTTTCATACACAACATGTTGGACAGCCTTTTTGATGTTTCTTTCATACACAACATGTTGGACAGCCTTTTTGATGTTTCTTTCATACACAACATGTTGGACAGCCTTTTTGATGTTTCTTTCATACACAACATGTTGGACAGCCTTTTTGATGTTTCTTTCATACACAACATGTTGGACAGCCTTTTTGATGTTTCTTTCATACAGGAAACAGATTCTGAATAAGTTCAAGATATATCTGTTTTCAGAATGTCAGAAATTCTTACCAAGATAATACTTAAAATATTCTCCATTTCAATTAGCTGTTTTGAAAATGTGTGTTAAAAAAAGTAGTAGGCTAACAGACGACCAGCTGTGCTGAATCACTATATATTGTAAAATGGTGACTTTATATAATTTTTACATATTTTTTTTTTTTAATACTTTTGAAAACTGTATTGTGTCTACTTGTTTGTGTGTTACGTTAAAAATTGATGTAACTTCCATGTTGATCAAATGCTAGCAACAGCCGGAGACATCAAAGTGGAGGCAGAGTGGAAGTCAACCAAACAAAAGAAATGATAAGAAAGCATGCAGTCAGATCACAACACTTGCAAGAAGCTTAAAAACAACTCCACAAGCCAAACATTACCGTTGTGTTGTACACTGTTTCACACTTTCTACCATATTTTGAACCAGAGAAAAGAGGAATTGATATATTGCTATTGGACCACTGTAAGTGTTGCCCCTCCCAGGAGCAGGGGTCCACTCACCTACTTCTACGTTCATTCAATTCCCTGGACCATTGGCCTTTGACCTACCAACTGGCAATGTATTTTAAAAACACAAAGGGAGTTATTTACCATTTTCAGTGGACAAAGTTAGTTATCAACCATTCACAACACAATTCTCCATAACCTGCATTCTTCGACTGTTACCTGTGTCTTTAATAATTTTTTTTTTTGGCTTGGCAGAAAATATAAGCCATGGTCTGAACTTAGAGAAATATATTACTAGCTGCTAAATATGTTTTATTATAATGGTATGACAAATAGTTTATAATTATATACTAACAAGGCATAGCATTGAGCCAGGATAAGAATCATGACACAACTTATAAGTGGAGCATATTTAATCCAGAGCTATTTCTCATAATTGTCTTCAAAACAAGCTCCAGTGTGCAACACAATGTAAGGCTGGCAGTGTTATGAATAACAAAGTACTAAACAAACATGCAAAACGATATCATTTTATAAAAATGAATCAGCGCATACTTTAACATGACCTAATTCCAGGGCTTAAATTTAGTGGCAACAACAAGGCCATTTTCCACAATGTCCTGGAAACTGGCCGTAATTAAATAATGGTTCACAGCCAAATTGGCTGTTTTATAATGAGCCCTCCAAAATGTATGAAAGTCAAGGCCAACTGCCCAAAAACGTGCCAAATCTGAGACACGTAAGTCATAACGGCAACCACTGCAGTTTACTGTCTTGCTAAAACACAATATCTGTCAACCCAAATAATAACACACTGTCTGACAGAGGTGAGGGGTTATATCCATACAGGGATAATGTCCTTTAATCTTAGCCTACAACAAGCAAATGTATCCTGAACAGTCTAGTGCAACTGACAAATTTTACACAATTTTCAGTTAAAGCTGGACCCACACTGCCATACTTTCATTGCTAGTCTGACATTTATCTGCCTAAAAACTGACAATCATTTAGTGCTTGCTGGTTTAACTTTATGACAGACAAAATTCAATTTTTTGACCGACACAATTCAAAAATCGAATCATAGCAACAAACATTGCATGCAGTCACGCTGACTTGGTTAGTTTGGGCCATTGCAAGGATAAGGAAATCTTGTACTGTAGCTTGGCAGTGGCCACTCAGTGTGCAACATTTTTATGGAATGAATGTATCATTACTATCACGATTCAACGAATGTTGCACTGCGTGCGTCGGACTAGTTTGTAAATGCATGCTGCTCCAGTCTTTCTATCATGATACAGACGTAACAGAAATCATTGTATGTAATCAGACGAGTGTGAAACAAAGACAAACACATGTCAGTGTGTGCCCAGCTTTATGCGAACACGAATCATATTACACACAGACATGACGAGAACCCAGTATCTTACTTGACCACTGGTCAGACAGGACTGACCGCTCTGGTGTAGGAATGACCCTATCACTTACCTGGGTGACCGGATGCTGCAGGAGCTTGTGGAAACTCTCTCGCGAGGTCCTGAAATGTTCGGAAAGACACATTTACAGACAACTCAGCCAAGGAAGTGGACTCCTCAAGCTGCCACGGGCAGGTGGACACGTATTCTGTGTCCAGGTGATCGCTGTAGTTTAATTACTCATCTAACATGAGATCTTTGATAGAACACAGTTCCCCGTGTTGAAAATATTGTTACGTGATAAACAGCAATAAATAATACTGTGAAGCTGTGCTGGTGTGGACAGATTTACAAATGCACGCAATTTATTACGAACAATTATGGGGTCTCAAAGACATCTCTGTTATCTCTATATTCTGTTATCTCTATATTCTAAGACTTGTTTCTAATACTACTAGAAGATCTTTGAAACATGTTATTGAATTTTTGCTTAAATCAAGATTCAGATGTTAAAGAGGACAAATACTTTTATAATTAACAATTTATAAGCAATATCACACCAATAGCAGTGCAATAAAGTCCGAGTAATGCTATGCACATGAAGAACAAATTATTAAACCAGCATATTGGAGTTGTTTGAGAAGACAATCATTTGTACAATAAATGTCCACAACAACCACAACATTCTCACTTGATAACAACAACAACATTCTCACTTGATAACAACAACAGTAACTGGAAGTGGAATTTAAGTCATTTCCAGTCATAGTAGACATGTATATTAAAGACTGGTTGTCTGTTCCATCGCCTGTAATCAGCCTGAGTGGTAATTATTAGCAGGAAGTGCACAGAACTGCTTTTATCTTGACTGTAGGAATATCGTGACCACTCTGTACATCAAATGGTTTTGTCGTTAAACCACCCATCGTCCATTGTATGGCAGAATTGTTTATAATCTGATTGATTTGTTTACTTTTACCAAGGCTAAAAATTAAAACAGCAAACAATGTTTTGGGCTTGTTAAACGCATCTTGGCAGGCAGCACACAACATATGTATTCTACTGCAAAGAATATTACATTAATTAGTAATAAAAAACGAGGCACAGACAACCTGTATTTGATAGTCATCAATTCGTCACCAGTGTTATACTACACATTCAACCAGTTGATACATGGCAAGTGAGCCCCTGCGTGCAAGCATCACTGCATACATAATGTCACACAATTGTACACAAGGCATGATTTGCTTGTCACAATCCTCATGAACCTGAAAAAATAGTCCCGCGTTCAGAGAAACGATTAACGCACAGGCAACAGACAGCTGAAATGAAGAATGCAGAATAAACAAAGCTCAGCTGCAAAGGTAAATAGAAATAATTTCCAAAGTGGTTATTTCCATTATAGAAAACTGATCATTGGATGCTGCTGTAAAGCAGAATGGCAGAGTTGCGACATTTGAAGAAAAAAACACCTGAAAAGGAAGGCAACTGGAGGCAGATTGCTTTTGGTTCACACACTCAGAGAATGTGCAAGGAGAGATTGACAAATAGAGCTCAGGAAATGGAAGAGGATTGTAGGAGAAGACCAAAATTAAGGCAGAGAGATGGTGTGAAGAGAGATATGGAAAAGGCAAGCATGAATGGCATAGAAAGGCAGGAATTGGCAGGAGATCAAGAGAGATGGAAGTAAGTCGCAGACAGGGTGGAAATGGATATCAAGGTGATTGTTAAAATGTCATTAAGGTTATTGCAAATATGATTTTCTCAAAGATGAATTTATGTCATAATTTTTCACACTAAAAACTATATATTACTATGACAACCATTATGAACTGCTGAATGAAAACATGTCCATCAAAATGCCAATAAATTACTTGGCAAGTTGTTATAAATGGATAAAATAAATATTAAGGAATTTCATTAGCTGCATGTTGATTTAGGTTTGGTTTTAATTTTAATAATGCTACTGTCTTGTTCTAAATTGCTGCATCGATTTACGGGCAAACATGCAACATGTAACAAAACATATGTGAAAAACCACACCCAATCACGTGCAACACACAAGACAACTATGCTTCCTGTCTAAGGCCAGTTTCATGATGACATGCTCAGTACAATTCAACAACTTTCCATGTGCAAACAACCCCCGTGTGCGTGCATGCATGCCCTGTACCCTCATACTTCCTATGACAAACAAATAGACAACTCATACACCCTTAAAAGTACAAAGTCTGATATCGTAAAATAATTTTCTTAATACAAACTTTATCTATTCCAGCATCTTCAATGCTGAAATTGTGGTTATGTTAAACATCCATTATTTAGTATAATTTGACTGTTACCTGTTTAATTTGTATGTTCCCCAAAATGTCATATTTACACTGGATGGCCAAATGACAAACAGATAACAGTCAAATTATATTTAAAATATAGTCAGTCTATTAAAACACAATCGGCATGTTAGAACGGAGAGAACAAAGAGTTTCCAGTCTGATGTCAAGTTACAACAACAAAATCAGACATTGCACCTTTAACAATTCCTGTGAGAACAAAACCAAACTGCTACTAAATGTATTGTGCAACTGGAATGTTTTGACGATGACCCATGAACTGAAATGCTGCAGGCAATGCGATTTCAGGTGTGACTTAGAGAGACATGCAGAGTGCATGCAGTGATGAAATTGACTGCGGTGTCACTGGTGCGACCTCCCAGGGGACCGTTTCACTAAAATTCTTAAGAGCTCTTAAGCCCGATTTTGCTCTATAAAACCGATTTTGCTCCTTACCTAGGAGCGAAAATGAAAAACTGCGTTTCACTAACAATTCATTCCAGATTCGGTCCATAAACATTCTCCTAGAAAAGCTAATTTCTATGAGTACGCTACACCACTCTTTAATTATCATAAACAGCTAGAATTGACTAACTGCGTGCTAATTTCGGTCCACTTTCACGCAGAGAACCAGTTGTTCACAGCCAAATAAGTCTTCCAAATGTTAGCGATTAAAAGTTTGCTAAAGCATGATTTATTTACACAACATTAGTGTCGTGACCGGTTGATGTGTGCGTAGCGGTTTACGGCTTTGCGAAGGTCAAGGTTGTTGTGACATTTTTTAATCAATTTTGAGCAAAGTTTAAGCTGTGTCTAACTTAACCTGTGCACTACGGCCCTTCATGTCATTATACTCGACAGCATAATTTCGGTTTAAGTTGTTGGCGCTCTCTACGCTCTTGTAAACTGACATTTTTTTAACAATGACGCTCCTGTCAAAACATTGCACTGTGTGTGACATGGAAATAGTGTCCCCCGTGATATGTCGGTGGCTTTTGCAAGATTTTGTTTCAATTCTTTGCACAGTGAACAAAAAGTCACATGTTGTTGACAAGTGGTTGTTGGGCCGAATTTTCAGAACATTTTTGACAACTGTTCAATCTCTTTTGCCAAATTGTGCCTACTGTGTAGATTATTGATTATCATGATGGAAATATCGCTCTCTGCCTTAAGAGTAATTTAACGATCACGTTAGTGAAACGCATTTTGAAAATACTCCTTCATTTTTCCATCAGATTCTGTTCTAGGATGGATTTTCCTTAAGAGCTTAATATCTTAGTGAAACAGTCCTCAGGTGTCTCTGTTACTGTGTAGTGCAGACATAACGGGTGGTGTGGAGACAATTAATGTTTTCTTGATTACGCCAGTCCCCCCACAGAGCCCCAACTTTGGTGGTTAACACCACAAGGTCATAAGAGCCAACTCTGAGAGAAGCACACCTATAGGACTTGTATGAGAAACTAATATGACCTGCAAATGATCCCACAAGACCCGCATATGAACCCATAAGACCAGCAAAACCCATAAGGCAGGCAGATTAATCCGTAAGACCCACAATTGAATCCATAAGACCCACAAATGAATCCATAAGACTCACAAATGAATCCATCAGACCCACAAATGAATCCATCAGACCGGCTGATGAATCCAGTAGGCCTACAAATGAATCCATAAGGCTTACAAATGAATCCATCAGACCCACAAATGAATCCATAAGACCCACAGGTGAATCCATAAGAACAGCCAATGAACTCATAAGACCTGCAAATGAACACTATAAGACCCGTAAATGAACCCAAAATGAATACAAAGACCCCAAAAAATGAACACATATGACAAGCAAATTACCTCATGCGACCTGCAAATGAGCCCATAAGACTCACAGATAAACTCGCAAAACCAAAAATCACACATGTAGCTAATGACTTGAAAACATCACAAAAGTGATATCCCTGAACCCCCACTGTCTCCTAACTGATGAACCCCCACTGTCTCCTAACTGATGAACCCCCACTGTCTCCTAACTGATGAACCCCCACTGTCTCCTAACTGATGAACCCCCACTGTCTCCTAACTGATGAACCCCCACTGTCTCCTAACTGATGAACCCCCACTGTCTCCTAACTGATGAACCCCCACTGTCTCCTAACTGATGTAGTCGACAGCCATTCAGGCTCACTGGTGTTCAAAGCTGCAGTGAATAGTTTAACTAATACGTGCAGTTGGTTCACATCAGAGTACGTACAGCAAAATCATCAAAAGAACCGACTTTGATCATTTGACTAACTTCTGAAAGTGTGAATTATTTCATGATAAATAGAGCTGGACAATTATAGCCTTTCTTTACAAATTCTGGCCGGATCTTATCAAAAATGGTTTAATACATGTAGTTTTAAAATTCTAAAAAAGTCTAAAAATGAAAAATATCTAATTAAAGACCTTTTTACTGAATAGAGGGGTGCCTTTAATTATAATAGTAAATACATTTATCGACCTGCAAGTCACCACAGCTGGTCATCAAGGGAACACGACAGAAGAGACAGACAACATGCGAAACAGCGTAAACACGTCAAGAGTTTTGCTGACCACCATCAAGTTGTAGGAGAGGAGACTGGAAGAGACAGTAGACGACTAGATATCTGCCAGGCCAACGCACTCATAACAACCTCATTCTTCACCCAGAATCAGTGCTTCATTTGGTGTTACATCAGAATGCATAAACAAAGACTGCATGGTGCTGTGGTATATTTTCTAGCACCATGTCTTACAAATTTGCACTATATTCTCAGTTAGATAGATAGAGTTTATTTCTGGAATCATATAAATCATACATACAAACATAATCAAACAAGTATAACTGTCGGTGATATATCATATACGATTCCTGGCTGACAGCAGAGCCAATTAAGGCTGTAACCAGTTGGTTTAATTGATAATAATATATAATAAGTAGGCCAACTTATTAAGTGAACTGGTCACTGTTAATACAGTGCTGTATTTTTATTCTATTACAAGGTTCAGATAATTATAAGGTTAAGATAATGTAAGATTACTAATGGTACAAACCCTGTTCTTTGTATTGTAAAATCACGTTATCTAGTACAAAATATGTCCATTCCAACAGCTTGACTGTACAAATGTGTGATAATATGTTATATTATACATAATTTGTTTATATTATAATAATGTTTCATACATATCGACTTTGTTATTCAGCATGCAGTGAAAACATGATATTTAAACTGTAACATTCAAAATAACAGTTAAATGATATAGAAAACAATGGTGGCAAATTAAAACACACTGATACAATCAAGATCTTATAATACATTTAGTTAATACAATACAACGCGATTTTAGAAGATTCTGATAGTGACCAGTAAACATGAAACACACAAGAGTATTTTGCAAGGAGCACGGTAATTTGTTTTCCCAAAACACTCATGAGGAGGGTCGGGGTGCTCACATTCCTCAAAACAGGACCTCTATTTTTATTTATGAAAAATAAAATCCTATACCACTTTGCAAAATTCCAACACCTAAATTTTTAACCAATGATATTCTGTGCTATCGAAGGATTTCCTGGCCCTGTATGAACCCTTTTTAGCCCATGTTCTCGGGGATTTAAGCACTACAGAACTTTATTATTATCATATACACACAGCGACTGAACGTCTGGCAGATACCTAAGAACAAACACACCCACACACATACGTGTTGATATGGGCGCCACCAGCATCCGTGAGGCCAACAGTAGGATGCGTTCAAGCGCGACTCCGAGTGCCCGCCCGGATACACGGCGTGCAGGTGCAGTTGGTTTAGTAACTACGCCTACAACAAGTGCCACAGTGTACGAGCGGAGACGTGCAGTAAGGAGGTCACACGGCAGCCGGCCCGCGCCGTCGCTGCGACGTACCTGTAACGAGATAGTTTTGTAACAGGCGCAGTCGGGCACCGACGTCGACCAGTCTTCACCGGTAAACGGCGACTTGACGGCGTGCGTCGTCGTTGGTCGCGGCATTGATGCCGACCGCAGCGCGTATGCGCCGATTGACAACTGGCTGCAACAAAGAAAGCCACAGACACCGATCACGACAACATCGAGTGGTGCGCACACGTACCTCGAGCACGTGCATGTCACCCGCGTTCACAAGGTTCATGCACACGTTAGGGGCAGACGAGGAGCGATCGCGGTGCGGCAGCGCGGGGCGTCTAGTCCGGGGAACCAGCTGGGGTTGGGTGATCATCGGGGCCAGCCGACAGGGGGATAGACTGTAGTCAGCTAGCAGACTGGAAACACATTGCGAGAAGATGTAACGCGATCGCTGGCCAATGCGACAGGCCCCAGATGGCACTCTCAATACGGCCATGCTGTTGTCGGTTTCACGCGAGGAACTAAATTATAAGTACACGATTTCTCCTGTCCAAAAACATCATTTTTCCTGAATAAAAATGTATGTTTCTTTGACTGACATGGAAGTTTTCCTCACCAAAATTAAGTTTCCCTGAAGAAAATGTTATTCTCCCTGACCAAAATGTAAGTTTCTCTCACCAAATTTCTCACCATTCTGTTTTATAATGACATTCCCAGCTCCCAAACAATCCACCCGTTGGATATCAAATTCAAAACAAAGTTAAAAAAATATAATGAAATTTTGCACATTATTTTTTTATTTCACAGAAAAGAAATGTTTGATAAGTGTGTCATAACTATGTGAGTGCACGTCACTTTTGGAAACATTGAAATTCCCTGCCCTTATCCAGGAAGGGGAAATTCCTTGCTCTGCCTTCCACTGAAATAATTCAAATTCCCTGGCCATGAGAAAAACATTTTCTCCCAGACTTTTCCATGGCCCATGGCAAGAAGATTATTATCCCATGAAACCAAATTTCCAGCTGTCAGAAGAATCCATACCATTGAGAAAACAAACTAGTGAGATTATGCTAAAAAATTAAACAAAGCATCCCATTAAACAAACAGTACTAATCAGCCTAACGAGGTTTGAAACAAGAAAGATGGTGTAAATCTACCAATGGACAAGACTAGTGATTTATGCTTATCGTTGTAAAATTATAATTTTATACAATTTTTTTATAGTGATTATGCTACATCGATAATTCTAACAATACAGAATTTTAGCAATTCAACTATACACAAAACCCCAAAACATATTCGTATAAGTCAGTGACCCCAACACATAACACAAGATGGAATGATCTAGTTCTAATGCATAGGTCCGATTAAAACACAGAATAAAGTACATCAAATCTAACTCAACTACATAAAACTTCTCATGTCGACCAAATCTGCCCAAAGAACAATTGAAGTCAGCGAAATACAGCTAAAACCAACTGCATCATGACATACACTATATATCACAGTGGTGCCATCTTGTGGATAGTCATAAAACTTCTCATGTCGACCAAATCTGCCCAAAGAACAACAACCGAAGTCAGCGAAATCCAGCTAAAAACAACCGCATCATGACATACTCTATATATCAGTGGTGCCATCTTGTGGATAGTCTTAGAAAGAAAAATGGCTCGCCATTTTAGCATCAAAATTTCATGTTACTCTTCAAACAGTTTCGGAATAAAAACTTTTCAAAACATGACCGAAGTGTAAATCGCGATGGACAGAAGTCTAGTATTTCACTACTTGAGACCTGTATAAATGTTTGCGTGAATTCTCCTTACTGCTTTGCCTTTTCCCGCATCAGTTGTTCGTCGCAGCTGTCGTCGCCGTGCTGACACGTCGCGGGAACCTTCTCCGTGCAGCGCTGATGGAACTTGTAGCCACACGTCTGGCATCGGAACCCTTGGAATAGCAGTCGGCGACAACTGTCGCAGAATGCTAGTGTGAAAAACGTCTTCCGTACCTGTGGGGGGAAAAAAACGAATCATTCTAAAATTATGTGTCTATACAATTAGTAGTCAACTTCCAACTACCATCAATGGATATTAGAGCTCTTGTGAGTGCAGATGTCAGAGTTTTGCACGGTTCTAGATCTATCATAACGACTGTAGACTGTAGAGAACCATTTTGCTTACCTGGATCCACGGGTTTCGTTCCAGACCCAGAAGACAGAAGACTAACAGCCATAACAACATTTTTAAAACACTATACATTTAGTGAATTACTACCATTGTAAGTGAGCTGTTATGAAACTGTGTAATTTAACAATGTAGCACCTGAATTCACTCAAAATAAAATGCTCTTTGGCATTTTATATTAAATGGCTGAACTTATTTAGGTACATTGCATAAAATAGAAGAGCTGAATAAAACACCTAACATATATACATATACCAACATTACAAATATGCAAATGTACTTGCAAATTTGTGTGAGAGTTGCAATATACTTACAAAGTTGTGTGAGAGTTGCAATGAACTTACAAAGTTATGTGACAGTTGCAATGAACTTACAAAGTTGTGTGAGAGTTGCAATGAACTTACAAAGTTATGTGAGAGTTGCAATGAACTTACAAAGTTGTGTGAGAGTTGCAATGAACTTACAAAGTTATGTGAGAGTTGCAATGAACTTACAAAGTTGTGTGAGAGTTGCAATGAACTTACAAAGTTATGTGAGAGTTGCAATGAACTTACAAAGTTGTGTGAGAGTTGCAATGAACTTACAAAGTTATGTGAGAGTTGCAATGAACTTACAAAGTTGTGTGAGAGTTGCAATGAACTTACAAAGTTGTGTGACAGTTGCAATGAACTTACAAAGTTGTTTGAGAGTTGCAATGTACTTACAAAGTTGCGTGAGAGTTGCAATGTACTTACAAAGTTGTGTGAGAGTTGCAATGAACTTACAAAGTTGCATGAGATTTGCAATGTACTTACAAAGTTGTGTAAGAGTTGCAATGTACTTACAAAGTTGCGTGAGAGTTGCAATGAACTTACAAAGTTGTGTGAGAGTTGCAATGAACTTAAAATGTTGTGTGAGAGTTGCAATGTACTTACAAAGTTGTGTGAGAGTTGCAATGAACTTACAAAGTTGTGTGAGAGTTGCAATGAACTTAAAATGTTGTGTGAGAGTTGCAATGAACTTACAAAGTTGCATGAGATTTGCAATGTACTTACAAAGTTGTGTAAGAGTTGCAATGAACTTACAAAGTTGTGTGAGAGTTGCAATGTACTTACAAAGTTGTGTGAGAGTTGCAATGAACTTACAAAGTTGTGTGAGAGTTGCAATGAACTTACAAAGTTGTGTGAGAGTTGCAATGAACTTACAAAGTTGTGTGAGAGTTGCAATGAACTTACAAAATGGCATGAGAATTGCAGTGTACTTACAAAGTTGTGTGAGAGTTGTGTCGAGGGAAAGGGAAGGTGGTCCTTCAATTCAATTGACAGTTCCTGGCCTCCCAAAAGTGCGATGTCAGTTTCCCATGATACAAGGGTCCTGGGAAGAAATCACACAGGTCAAACAAATATTACCAATGTTTTTAAATCTGTTTCTGTAGTATTCAGCATCCACTAAAATATGGTACCTCATTAGTGCAGATGTGTTATTCATGTTGCTGAAATCATTGGGCTAACATTACTTTCGACTGGGTCCAGTTGAAATAAAAAAGTAAAATGTGACTTCACCTCTATGACATAATTATAATTATTACAGTGTTCACATCAGGGTTTAAAAGAAACCGGGGTCATGGAACTTCATGGGTCCCAAAAACAAAAATGGGGTCCAAAGATGTGGACTATTAAATCGACTAAAATAATGTGTAGCCTTGATACACAAATCAATAAATAAATGTTCATAACATTAGCACATTTGTTCAACTACTGATATGTATCTTGCTACAAAGCAGGATAAGCAGCAGCTACGTATTTTATTACACACACAACTGACCTTATCTTTACACATAAGACTAGAACTTAGCATTGTCATTTTCTTCAAAGTTTGTCACCCTGGCTAACGGAGGCATTTATAATGACTTCACTGTTTGTGAGCCTTGGTGACGGAGGCACATATGATAATTTAAAAATATGCTTTAAAACAATTTTTTTTTTCATTTATAATGTGCCCCAATTGTAATATTTAGCATACATACATAATTTGTAAAATGTGCACATCAGGCAGATGTATGGATGGACATTATTTGTTAACGGATTGCACTTTGTTCTGCAAATCTTTAAAAATGTACGACGGGTCATGATAGGGCATCGACGGCAACAAACGCTGTTCACGGTGCTTGTCTAAAGCTTATAAACAATGTCAACGACAGACAAGGGGTAAGCAAGGCACAAGGGTATTGATTAGACTGTTCTCAATGTCCAGTCATCAATGTAAGATGTGATTTAAATAATTCCCATTCAGGTCATTGTTAAATTTGTTGTCCACGCGGCTGGCTGTTGGCGCTGTCTGTGTTCGAGGGCCAAAAATTGAAGAAACAACTTTGAAAAACTGTAAAGTTGCGTCGAAGAGACGAGACTTGAAAAACTGATCCGGGGGATGCTGCAAAACTTCAAAAATGGGCCAAGTGGCCCTGAAGTCCTTTGGACTAATACATCTATATGTGACCCCGGCTGATCAAATGAGTGATAAGTCGGAAAAATTGTAACATTGTTTTCTTACATCCTTGTAAAGGTTTGGTAGGGTGCTTTACACGGTTTCAAAAAATATGACTGCTATAAAAATTGGCAAAGTTATGGAGCATTGAACATGGTAGGGATCAAAAAGTGAAAATGAAGAAAACGGCTGTTGAAGTTTTACATTATATATGCAAATGGATTGCATGGAAATATTACATGCACAACATTCAAATGTGGCACACAGTATGTAATATGTATGTTATGTTGCAATGATACACTGGAAGTACAAATGTGCTGCTACAGAGACTTATCAAGTTACGCCAGATTATGTCTTCATGTACAAAAATAAGAGGACAGATTATCTGAGAGCAAAAGGTAGACTCACTGTTTGACACAGTTTAAAACCTACAGGCAACTGTCCAGTTTAACAGGGGTCTAGTGGCTTAATGCTGTCTGTTGACACAAGCTACTGCCAGTGACCAATTACAGATTAGTCACAGTTTCCATCAAACAATAGCAGGCAGAGAATCTTAGCTCCACAGCTGGGTGTAATACACAACCAGAGCCACCACTGATTCATGGTCAAGTAGATTAGCTCAATGCACCAACTAAGACAATACACAACACTGAGAGTGAGTGTCCAGAGTGAGGCCTAAGCAGTGTTCTCATTGCTGAATAGATCAATTAAACCTGCCAAGTGGGTGACTTTCTGCACAAGTGTTCATTAATCCTTAGTGATTGTTCAGAACACCAGACTGACCACATACTTAAACAAAGCGAATGTAATAGGTGAAGAACAGGCAGTGTTCAAATCGGGGTATTGGTTGAATTGTATTTGTCTCGACGCAAAAGGCTTTATTGTGCCTTCATCGATTATAAGAAAGCATCTGATTTAGTAGACCGGTCCTCCCTGTGGTCTAAGATAATTTCATGCGGCATTAATGGTATTGTGTTGAAAGTTGTATACAACATGTACAAAAATGCTAAATCATGTATAAATGAGGGCCAGGCTGTGTCAGCCTTCTTCTCATGTGTAGAGGTATGGCAAGGAGAAAACTTGTGTCCTTTGTTATTTGCTATTTACCTGAATAATTTTGAACACTGTTAGTCACAATTATAACGGACTTGACATGGCAGCTGGTTAAATTTACAACAACCTTAGTGATGACGATGTAGAAAATGTATATTCTACTATATGCTGATGACACTAGAATGATTCAATCAAATACAGATTTCTTGCTTGTGTATAGCGGAACTATGTCAACTCTTCTAATGGTTGACATTTGGTTGTTTCAGGTGTCAACTACATTGTGAATCTGTAATTATTAGTCTATATTGATACAATTGATTTACACAGTACCATGTCTACACAAGGCATGGCAAGCGTAAACAGAACAGTAGAATGCATTTGATATAAATAAACTGTAGGATATTTCACTCTATAGTTGTCCAGAATATTAATTTTCTATGTTTGTCACCTACAGGTGACAGAATATAAATTTTCTATATGTTTGTCACCTACATGTTTCTACAGACAATACACCTTTAACCAACAGACACCACAGTCACACCATTTTATAATAATTAAATGAACATCAAAATAAACACAACTTGCAATTATAAAAAATAAATAGTTTTGAAGATAAAAAGTGTTAGGCAACTATTCAGTCTAACAGGGGTCAAGTGTGTCTACTCTGCCTGGGTGCTGTGACCAATTAAAGATTAGTCAAGGTCTCAATGGACTGGGCTGTAGAGATTAGTCACAGCTGTTGACTTTGTGGCACAATACACAACATCTAATGTTGGGGGTGATCTCAAGGGCCCTTCTCAAAACCACATCACTAGATAATGTAAACCTTTTGCACTTTGGGGGCCCTTTAGGTGCCCTTAGAATGATTCAATCAAATATAGATTTCTTGTATATAGTGGCAGCACCCTAAGATACATCTATGCAAAATTAGAAAAAAAGTTGCTGAACAGTTTTTGAAAAAATAGGCCAAATGTTACATTTTTACAAGTTCTGGGGTCCTTGGAGGCCCTAGGGAGCCCTTAAAATGATTAAATCAAATACAGATTTCTCGTGCATAGTGGCAGTGCCCCAAGATATGTTTATGCAAAATTAGAGAAAAAGTTGCTGAACGGTTTCTGAGATACGACAGCTAACGGCGGACGGCAGACGCAGAGTGATGGCAATAGTCCCTTGGACCTTCGGCCAAAGGACTAAAAATCTGTCAGCTATCCATAGATACCAAATGTTCGCGTGTCAGTTGCGCGTGACAGAAATGAAAATTCTTACAACAAAGGTAGGTACGGTTGGGCCGAGGGTTATTACCCACTTCGCTGTGGCAGGTCACAAATTAGTACTGTACGCTGTCATCTGTACCTGTATCCTTGTCTGAAGACGAGGCAGTTCTCTGGGATGATTTCCCTCAGTTTTAATGCCTTCCCAAGTGACTCCTTTAGGGAGAGTCCGGGCTTCACTGGAACCTGAGGTAATAGAGAACTTTATGCACTAAACAAACTACCAACGGACGTTTCACATAGGAAGTCTACAATACAAAGGGTCAATCTCAAAGTTAAAACATCGTACACAGAATAGGTTTGATGGGGAGTAGCTCTGTATCAATGTAGATTACTAAAAAAAAGTATTTTATTATCACCATTATCAAGAAAGAGTAAAAGAAAAGTAAAGGTAAGTTCTTAGATAGCACAGTATCCAGTCCTCAGGACAGCTCAAAGCGCTTTACTCCATGGCAGACCGGTTCAATCGAACACCATCTCAACTTCTCTGGGAAGCATCCAGCCACGCTGCAATTAATGCATGAAGACTATCCACAAATACAGCTGAGTGAACTGAAGCAACGTAGAGTGAACAAACTTGCCCAAGACTCGAACCCGGGTTCTCTCGGTCGAGAGTCCGAATCTGGCTACTGCCCCATTACGCTCCACAAGACATTCACTTGGCATGCTACTTTACATAATTAACAGTAAGTACATGTCCAGCTCAACATCTAAGAGGTAGCTCGTTTCACTAACATTCTTATAGTTTGCTCTTTCAAATCGGTAAAAACTGTCAAAATCAGGATGTACCACCGGGATGCACTACTGGGATGCACTACTGGGATGTACCACTGGGATGCACTACTGGGATGTACCACCGGGATGCACCACCGGGATGCACTACTGGGATGCACTACTGGGATGCACTACTGGGATGCATCACCGGGATGTACCACCGGGATGCACTACTGGGATGCACCACCGGGATGCACTACTGGGATGTACTACTGGGATGCACCACCGGGATGCACTACTGGGATGTACCACCGGGATGCACTACTGGGATGTACCACCGGGATGCACCACCGGCATGTACCACCGGGATACACTACTGGGATGCACCACCGGGATGCACTACTGGGATGCACCACTGGGATGTACTACTGGGATGTACCACCGGGATGCACTACTGGGATGCACCACCGGGATGCACTACTGGGATGCACCACCGGGATGCACTACTGGGATGCACTACTGGGATGCACCACCGGGATGCACCACCGGGATGCATTCCCCGATGTGTCACAGAACTAGTGTCCTCGGTGACACAGCAGTGGCTTTGTGCATTTTGAAAACACCCCTTAAATTTAACATCCGATTCTCTTTAACGGCTCATCGTCTTAAATGGTTAAACAATCCCCAGATATTTTGAGTCACGTGGCTTAATTTAACACGAGAAAACAGAGCAATCCGACATGAACATACACCACGGCTTGGACCACGAAACGTGCACTGTACATGCAAACTCACCGCAGTTTTCTGATCGTTCGGCAGCCGCACCTTGACGACGTTCTTCATGGATTTCGGCCCCAACAGCGGACTGCCCTGCGACTGCTGCATGGACAGCTTCACCCCGCACCCCGTCGTGTTCAGCAGGTTGCCCGTACTGCTGTTGGGCGTCAGGGTGAGGGGTTCCATGTCGCCCCACTGCAAGGGGCCAGGCTCGGGGGGCGTGGGAGAGGGGGAGGGAGAAGCCTGCTCATTGATGAGCATCTCCTGAAGCTCCTCCTCTCGTAGTTGCAGTTCATGGATCTTCGTCGTGAGGCCTTCGTACTCCTACAACAATCCCACCAGCTGTATAGTAAAAGGTAAGTAAAAAAGGTAAGTTCTTACATAGCGCAGTATCCAGTGCTCAGGACTGCTCAAAGCGCTTTACACTTTACTCCCAGACAGGTATATGTTCAATCGAACACCATCTGGACTTTTCTGGGAAGCATTCAGCCATGCTGAAAGTAATGCATGAAGACTAGTCATATACAAATGTCCACTACTGTCTATAGCCAGGCGCTTATTCATACAGCCGAGTGGACTGGAGCAACGCAGGGTGAATGAACTTGCCCATGGTTCAACACGATGTCACAGGATTCGAACCCCAGTTCTCTCGATTGAGAGTCCGGAGCTCTAGCCAGTGCGCTCCACAGCAAGTCAGCCAGCCAGTGATCATCCCTAGAATCTTGCTACTAGATACGTTATGAGATTAAATACTAAGCGAAATGTACCTTTTTTAATCCCAATCTGAATTAAATAATCTAAAAAATAGTGTCCTGATATTCAACTTATTTTTTAACTCCTTCCGTCACCCTGTTCAAGACACCCTTTTGGTTGTGCTTTTCTACACATTTTCTGCACTGTTTGTCGTGAAACCTAGCAGTCGTTCTCATGTCACCGCAAGTTGCACTGCTAGGATTTAGTATGACACACGTCTATGCTTGTTGGTGTTTCAGACATTACCTAAAATTGCAATTGCGGAATTTAATATGTTTTATACCACCATAAAGATAATAATCTTACCTACAAAGGTGTCACTTGATGCACACAGGAATTTTGTTTACTTTTTGAGTTATTGCTGTTTGAACATTGCGAATGCTCAAACTTGCAATGAGATTTAATATTTTTTATATCACAGTAAAGATAATAATCTTATCTACAAGTTTATTTCTGGATGTACCCATGATATGTTTCAAGTTTTTGCCGTTTGAACATCGCGAATGCTCCTGCAATGTATGTGCGACAGCGGATATAATGCAAGGTTGAGCAATAACTCAAAAAGTTACCATAATTCCTGTGTACATCCAGCGACAAACTTGTAGATAAGAATATTATCTTTATGGTGTTATACAAAATATTAAATTCCACGATTGCAATTTCATGTACAGTCTGAAACAGCAGGCCGCACCGCCATGCTAAACAATAGGGCGCATTCAGCGGCACTGCCTGTGATGACGTCAGCAACATCTGACGGGCTGTGACATGCAAATGACCACGTTTGAGTTCTTCTTCTGAGTAATGTGGTAGCCCCGACTACCGGGTAATGTCCCACAGTTCACAATGAACAGATTTCATATTTCACATATTACTTGAAAAGAATATTAAGTTTATTTATACAAAGTTTCAAAGACATTTACAATTTCATTTCACTTAGTCTGTAAGCATGACTTCCAAGCGAAATAGACAGTTACATTAATAGTTATAAGATCGTTCATTGGTTAATAGCTGCCTGGATGCTTAATGCTACAGAAATCATTTTGTGGGAGTTATTTTTTTAATGAAAATTGCAAGTATTACTACAATCAACTTGTCTAGAACAATGTTTGCATAACATGGAATAAATAAGTGACTGGAAGTTACTAGATGGAGCTAGTTCATAACATTTTCTCCAGGTTTTTATGAAAACAGCATAATTACATTAAGGGAATTGAGCCGATGAACCGATTTTGATTAATGAATCAATCACAATCATTTGTATTATAATCAGGCGCTAATCAATGCTACGCTATCAACCTAATCTAGGTGAACAATTTAAAAAAAAACATTTGAGGAGCACTAAACTGCCAGTGCAGCAAACTAGTTCAAGCTAGTTTAATTACCCCGCAATTTGTTTTCTGTGAAGAAAAATAATTTTATGTACAACTTTTCATGAGAATGGCATATAACTTTTAAAGAAATACATTTTAAATAAAACTGATTTAAATAATAAAACATATATTTTGTCTAAACCTTGCTTTTTGCAACACCAGCTATTGCACAAGCAAGTACTGTGTACACGCACCTGCACATACACTCACCTGAAATTGTACAGACCACCGAATATACACACCACGTAACGTACACATGAATGCTGTACACATGAGTAGCACACCTATACGAGCGACTGTACACACCTGTAAATACATGGACGGCGGATGTTGATGTTTGCCGAACTCATCATTGAGTGCTTCCAAGTTCTCCTTCGTTAGACGTATCACATTCTTAATGTTGCGAATCTGCAGAGAAATGACATATTCAGTTATACACGTTATATGTGACATATAGGCAAGCATGGGGTCAATTCTGTTCCAGAATTGTTTTTCAAAAGTTAGTAGAAATTGAATTTTTTGGAGCAGCAGACATGTGCCAATGAACTCGACTTAGTTAAGTGATGTTGAATGAACAGTATATATTGAACATTTTAATTGTACATACATATATGTTTAACAATTTGAATTTAATTGTCCGTTGAATTTTTAAGTTGCAAATGGAATTGACAATTTGGAATCGGAATTTATATTTTGCAAGGTGTAATTGGAACTGATTTAAAACAAATTATTTCTGCAAGGTGTAATTGGAATTAGTTTTTGGAACTAATTAGAGTTTGAATTGGCAAATCAGAACTGATCAATGGCCAAAGGGTTGGTACTACTCAATAAATTAAAAAAGTTACTGGCCCTTCAAAAATGCACTGGCCCAAAGTGTCAATCACACTTTCGCAGAGTAAATCTAACAAAATTTATTACCATTAGCAACACTATCTGCAGATTTATTTTTGAAGGTTATCACCATCCAGTGATTTTGTGTATTTATGGCGCCGGTTTATACAACAAGCGATAAAATCGATGATGGTCAACGACAATGTGAAAAACCAGTCTACCTCAATCTAAAATGTTGGTAATCAGTCGCACCTGCAACATCTGAAAACTTGTGGCCCAACCACTTAAAAAATGTACTGGGCTAGCTATGCTTATAAAAAATACAAAAATTTAATTATACATAAATCATTAATTAATCTATTCACTATCAAATTGCCTATAAATCAATGTTCATGAAGAATAGCAATAGTGCTCACTAGCAGAAAAAGTATATATATGAAGTACCCTTCAATTTGAACATTTGTAACATTAATCTATTGCTATAATTAGACACATGTATATACTTTAAAAAAAAAAAAAATTACGTAATAACAAATTTATGCATAATTACGATATATTTATGATATCACACTCAAAATCAATTTGACCACCAGTACAGTACAGATATTATACCAGTTGAAGTAAAATACTTCGACAACTAACTGCTAAGCTATGGCTCACAGAATGCAGTGGTGATTCGTTTGCGTTACATCCGCTGTGGCCTGACTACCACAAATTATCCAATCCACCAGTTGTTGCCTCCGTAGAATTAGAAGTTAACGAAAGACACCTGTGGAATGTGCTGTACCAGTGTGAATTATGTAACAGTGCAACAGGTTAACTGCACAGGTATGTATGTCTACAACATGTTCACCCTGGCCCACTTAAAAAATCAAATAAAGAATTAACTTAGTAAAATCTACAAATATTAGCATGTTTCTTTTGGGGAATTGTTATTTTAAGGAAACCATTATAAAAACTAAATAAACCTTGACTTACTAGTACTTCTAAATTGACGATGAAATTCTTTATTATTCTTTAAACATTTTAGATTTGTTGTCATATTTCACTTTGAGGAAGCAATCAAATAAATATTTATATATATATATATTTATATATATATATATATATACACGTACTGTTGCTTTGTATCATTACAATTAACCAAAGTCAAGCCATTCACTACTTGGAAAATTAAATAAAAATTTAACTACTAAATTCTAAGATTTCTTTTTGAGAAAGAAATAATTTTGAGGAAGTCATAAAATAATATAATAGCATAGCACTAAGTTGGGCATACTAAAATGCTAAATAAATTGCAGTCAACCCATTTACCTTGACCAACTTGGAAAATTAATTAAAGAATTTAAATATATTATAATGTCTCAATATTAGTGGATTTCTAAAATGTTTGAAATATAATATTTCATTTTAGAAAGCTAGATTGAATAATATAACAGTTTAGCCCTAGTAAATGTTGCACATATGTATAATATATTATATATAAATACACATGTTGTTTAACTAAATAATGACCTGCGTGGAAAAATTTAATAAAGAATATAATTACTATAATTTATTAATTTTAGTGGATTCTTTTTTTGAAAAGAATGTCATACAGTTTTAAGTAAACGATCAAATATTTTCAGTTTAACACTAATAGTTGCATGTGTATTATTTAATATCACTAGAACTAAATGAATAGAAGTCAACTCAATCTCCTAATATAGGTAGTACATAGAATCTTAAATCGTGAATAATACATAAATATAATTACATTGTTAAAATATCTAAATGTACAAAACCAGACAGCACCATTAATTACTTACTATTAATACTCCCAACTTAAGAGTAACTTTACATTATTAAATGTTACATTGTTTGTTACAGTTGAGTTCATGCTAAGGTTGAGAAGACAATGTGGATTTGCTAATTCAAAACACACGGCCCATATTAGTGAGTATTAAACATGTCCGTAGATGTGAAAATAACAATAAGAAAGAGCATTATATTACACTAGCTGTCATTTGTAATATCCAGCTAAATTAAACAACAGTGTTCACTTGTTTTCATTACTTCTTGTTTACTTTCAATCTAAAAATATACCTTTACATTCAATTAAATCTGACATTTGTAATGAAGACAGTAAGTAAGCAGGGATGGATCTGGAAAAATACATGCATGTGCCCTTCGAGCAAATCAGAGATATAACTGCATGTGCCTTTTCGAAATTTGATGTGCCCCAAATCAGTTGATTAAAATGTTATTATTTATTCTGCATGATAGTATGATTGCTTAAATAACCTGGTAAATGTGAACATTACATTTCTTTAATATTAGGTATGTAGTCATGTTATTATTTAACTTGTTTTGAATTCTATTCAGGACTGCCTATGCAACATATTTCTGGATACAAAATATATAACCATTAATGTTCTGTTTGTTGTCTGCGCGGCCATTGTCTGTGTTCGTGTGCAGACTGGAGAACAAACCGGAGTGCTTTTTGGGCCTAAAAATGCACTATAGCCTAAGACGCAATATTATTATAGCGTAAATATGCTTGGGATGACGTGCAATGATTTAATTATCACATTGACGTGTCAAATTTAGGCAAAACTATAGTTAGTAACTGTAAAATTGAAGTGGGCCCGGATTCTACACAAGTGCCCATAAATTTTCTCATATTTCTCAGACACGTTTTTCTTTTGGGCACATGCGGCAGTGTACGACGAGTGATTTAATTATCAATTTGGGTTATCCAAGGATAACAATCTTTGTTGTGAAGGAAGCATTTACGGATATTGAGTTACTTGTTATTTGTGTTATTATAGGATAGGTTTATGCCTAGGAAAAGTTTCATAACAATATTTTCTACCCCACATTGACTTTTGGGGTTGGAAGTTGAGTAATTTAAAATAAATATAATAATGTAACATCTTTGAATGTGTATCTACAATCTAGATTCATAATTAAGTTAGCCAGACATGTCATATTGCTCTGATAATGCACATTGTATCAATTCCTCAGAATCCTCTCATGAATTGTGAGTTATTGATAAATTTGGGGCACTCAGGGGTATAAAGTTTTTGTTGTGAAGGAAGCATGAAAGGATACCAGTTGAGAGTTCCTAGTTATTAGTATTAAATAGGGACTAGCTTATGCCTAGCAAGTTTCATAAAAATACATGCTATGCCTCATTAATTTTTTAGAGTCAGAAGTTGGTATATTTTTAAGAACTATAATAACATACCATCTTTGCATATATATATATATATACAGTGTATACATATATGTACATGTACAAATTAATAATGATAATTAAGACAATTAGACTTGTCAGATTGCTCTGATTTGCACATTGGCATGAATAGATTCCAAATATATACAACTGGTTAATGAGTTGTGTGTATTTTGCTCACAATCAAGGTCTGAAAACCCTCTTGTGAGTGATTTATTGAATAAATGTTTATCAGTTTGGTGCACATTAACTATTATCTTACATTGCATTCCTGTTCTAATTATATTTGTGTGATCTTCTCATCATAGGGAACAATTCCACAAAACTTCATACAGATATCAAGAATTTTAGTTGCGAATTTTAGTTGCGTTGGCTCATAACGACCAGCCCAGCAGTTTGTGTTCACTTTTGAGAAGAAAAGGTTCAATGGTGAAACATTTTCAAAAGGTTTAATTATAATGATGAGCACTTTACACATCTAGCCAAAATAATGATACACCATATTCGTTCTAAGCATAAAGTATGCTTAGCAAATATTTGAGACATGGAAATATGTCAAATTTTGTGTTCCAATAAGCGTACAGGAGTGTGCACCCATTTTCTTTGGTTCCTGTGTTACTGAGTACAGCCATCTCAGCAGACATGACTGGCAAGCGATTTATTCATCTCACATACAAGCAACAGGATACCTGAACACTGTAAAAATCTGATAATTTAGGTGGACCTTTTGATGTTGTTTCATCACCAAGCTTTGAATCTAGTGTGATATTGGTAGAAATTAAAACACAATGATGGATTCAAGTCAAGTCAAGGTTGGCATTGAGATCACTGTCACGGAGTCGGATGCTGATAAAAGGGGGTGTACGCTAATTAGGGCATTACGCTCAATAGTATGAATACGGTACATATATATATATATACATATATATACATTTAGTTTATAGTATAATATTATATAAATGGTTTACATATTTACACTCAATGCGTACCCCAGCAAGACAGCACAGACAACTTCGGTCATCTAGTTCAAATTTACTATCTGTTCCCAGAGTCAAGACAAAGGCTGGAACTCAAGCTTTTTCAGTTGCTGCACTGACTATATGGAATTCACTTCCCATCAGTGTTACATCAGCAAAAAATATTGTTACATTTCGCTGTCACCTGAAAACCTATCTTTTTAACATCGGCAATTCTCCCTAGCTTCTTAGCACATCCATTAATTTGTTGACGACATTCGCATAGCACACAAGTATGAGAACGCTTAATCCTTTGGTTTTGTTGTACCACTCAGCTCGGATTCTCTGAGGATATTGGTGCTGAAGAAGTAATTAATTAATTATTATGATTTGGATGTCTGAAAATGTTAACGTTTCAGTAGATATT